>VWZX01006239.1:509417-578314 GCA_013399015.1 Galbula dea | reverse complement strand
TTCCAACTGTAATGATTCTGTGATTCTGTGAAAGGCTCTGAATTACAGCTATTATAGCTCCATACAACATCCTAAAATACTATAGGAACAATGGTAGTAGATCTACTTGCATTTCTAGATATAATGTGGAATGCACTAAAAATCACAGGACACCAACTCGTTCTCAGCTGTTTCATTGTACAATTTTATCTTAGAGTTTCTATGGGATATAATGTAAACATGGCAAAATGGCATCTTTGCAGTGAAGCAAAATAGATTAGAATGCAAAATACTAGGAAAAATGCAGGAAATGTTAATTTTTTAGAAATGCAAAGAACTGGCTTCTTAACTGAGTACTAAATTTTTTAAGAGTGAAGTCTTTGGCTGGATACAAGGTCTAAACACCAAAGTTAACCCTCTAGCTTCTTTTCTAATTTGCAGAATCATAGAATGGCTGAGGTTGGAAGGGACCTTAAAGATCATCTATTTCCAAGCCCCCTGCCATGGGCAGGGACGCCACATGCACTAGACCAGGTCATCCAGGGCCACATCCAGCCTGGCCTTAAAGACTGCCAGGGATGGGGCCTCCACAACCTCTCTGGGCAACCTATTCCAGTGCCTCACCACCCTTCCTATTATAGCAAATGTGGATTTCTATGATATTTTCAATATATGCCAGGCACAACCAATTCTTCCAAAGCATTCATGAATTCCCTGTGTTCATCCCACTGTGATACTAGATATCCAGTCCTAGTTTGCTAATGCAAACTCTCTTGTCATGATTTGCTATAAACAAAGGTCAAGCTCTAAAACTGTGCTATTTCTTATCAAAGTTAGTGATTCCTTATACCAGTTTCATCTGGCCTCTTTTGCTTACTAAGGCTTCAGTAGTCCACTCACTTATTCATGCAGATTTTCATTTTCTGTGTGCAGGCACTCAAATCCATGTGCTAGACAATGAAAATTCAAATCCCTAAGCAGAATACTTGCTTCTAAATCATATCACCTCTTTGAGGAAGAAGTATTGTTACTTACTGTATTTTACATTAAGCTTTTCTACTTATACATTCTCCAGCCCCTCAATAAAATTAGAAGAGGTGCTGCTCTAACATGCTGTCTGCCAGAAGCACCTCAGCTGTATTCACTGCTGTCAGTGTGTGCATATACTTTACATTCTTTGATAGGATGTAAAAACATAGGTTCTGTCCAGATATAAAGTATTAAATGAGGCATCATTGCAAGGATCAGAGAGAACCTTCTATTTTTGCCATTTGATAAACCAAATAACACATACTGACAGGATCAAAAGGGTATGCAAGAAATGTAACATATTGGGTGGGTTTAAACTCCACCACAGAAGTAGATCTTCTATTCTCTATCTAAAACTGCACATGCAAGGGGATTATGTTTGGGTTTTCACTGGGATCAATCTCCATATAGATCTTCAGGATCTTCGTTAAAAATATACAAACCTCAGTATCTGCTTGCTCTATTTCTGGGCATAGTTTTTGATTTGATGTACTCCAAGAAGTGGACTTTACCTTCATCATAAGACCAGTCTCCCAAATAAGCACAATTGCTCCTTAACTCCCCCCAGTTTTCTTTTAAAGATGCTAGGAAGAAGGCTGTCAACAAATCTTAGCTTTTTTGGAATGTCAAACTGACTCAATTATATACCTCTGACTTCATGTCCTCTTGCTTGGAAGAATGAGATCAAAGACACATGGCTCATGCCTGCTAGATGAATTGATTCCAATGGTCAAGTAAGCCCCTTAAGCAGTGCCAGGGAAGGGTAGATATGCAATGCAGAAGATTCTGCAGCCCTACCTAGAACACCCATACTAAATTTAATACATTCACAAGAGTTCTGTGATACAGGACTGCAAGCAAAAGGGAAAGATGGTGAGATGATGTAGTCATACTGTCTTGAGATAGTGAAATGAAATCTTCCAGATCCTGCAAGTGTTTTGCTACATGCCTGAGTTTTATTTTGGCTTTTTGTTTGAACTAAACAAAAGGAGACAACAGCCAAATATTTATCAACTACAGAATGAATCCAGATGTGATATCATATATATGGTGTGTATGTGTGACTCCTCAATGCAAAAGATGCCACAAAGTGTACCACTGTCCTTTTTTCACTCCTTTTTCTGCCTATGTGACAGGACAGCATTAATCCCCACACATTCATTACCTGAATAAAGGCTGCTTGAGATATTCATGGTTTGCAGGTAGTTATGACAGCGTTCTTTATGTTCTTCCAAAGAGCTGCGCTGCTTATAGCTGCGACCACAGTAGCCACACTTATGGGGTTTGCCAACTGGAGAAAACACAATCAGTTGAGAAATTCAGATGAGGTATTCAACTGCATGTTAAGGGTAAGAGCAGCAGGAAAAAAGCCCACCACAAAAATAAATCCATACCATGGTGAATTGAAGAAAGGGAATTGTTTATCAAGTTGATAGGTCTAGGACAAAGGCTGGGCTCGATGATCTTCAAGGTCTGTTCCAGCTCTAACTATTCTATGATTCTATGATCCTGTTTATTTTTAAAAAATCAACAATAGCTAATGGAAAACTAGTTGTATATCTTTACATCATCAGGCCAGTTCTGTGAGTGCTGCAAGCTGATTTCAGATGATTCACGTCAGACAAGGACTGCGGCAGCAAATCTTCAAAAACAACATCTACACAAGTTAGAAACTGAGACACCTAGGTGTCAGAAACTGAGTGCCTAGGTCCCACAGAGACTGCCAGCTGGGGAACTGGTGGTGGTACAGACACCTGACCATGGCTGGATATCAGTTCTGATGTAACCATAACTAGCTGAACCCTTTTAGGACAATGACAGAATTTCACATGTTTTCTGGTTCTGGAAAGTCAAGAGAAATGGCACGACAAATATTTGTTCTGGATTACACCAATCCAAATGTTGGTAGTTCAAGGAATTTTGCAGGAACAATATTGTTTCATGGACTTCTGGACACAAATTTTCTATTTTAGTGTGACAATACTGTCACCTTACACGTGAATTAACAATTTGATTGCATAGCTTTTCTTTGAACCTCATTCACAAATTCTCAGGGGAAAATCAGACTCAGACATCCAACTTGGTTTATAATGTTATTGATGTCAGTTAATCATAGAATGGCTGAGGTTGGAAGGGACCTTAAAGATCATCTAGTTCCAAACTCCCTGCCATGGGCAGGGACGCTACACACTAAACCAGGTTGCCTGGGGCCACAGCCAGCCTGGCCTTGAACACTGCCAGGGATGTGGCAGCCACAGCCTCTCTGGGCAACTTGTTCCAGTGCCTCACCACCCTCTGGGTAAAGAACCTTCTAGTGTCTAGTCTAAATTTCCCCTCCTTCAGCTTGTAACCATTCCCCTGTGTCCTGCTGCAATGTGAGCTGCTGAAAAGTCTCTCCCCTTCTACCTTGTAATCCCCCTTTAGTTATTGAAAAGCTACTGTAAGTTCCCCTCAAAGCCTTCTCTTTTCCAAGTTGAACACCCTCAACTCCTTCAGCTTATCCTCATAGGGAAGGTGCTCCAGCCTTGTGATCGTCTTTGTGGCCCTCCTCTGGACCTGCTCCAACAGGTCCACATCTTTTTTATGCTGACGACCCCAGAGCTGCACACAGTACTTCAGGTGGGGCCTCACTAGGGCAAAATAGAGAGGTAGAATCACCTCCCTAGAACTGCTAGTCATGCCTTTCCTGATGCAGCCCAGGATACAGTTAATTATTACATTAATTATTAATTAATACATTAATGTTAATGTATTGATGTCGATTTGCCAATTGCAGGAACTAATCACAATCTATAGTTTATGCACTGTCCCTTTAGTTACAGAAGGCTCAGAGTTTGCCAAGAGTCTAGGTGTAATTTCATGTATATGTGAAAAATTCTGTTTAAGCTTGTGCAGCCATGAAAATCAGTAACAACAAGGGAGAGGGAGGCAAAATAGTATTTTAAAGATGTGCTTTCCTGAATCAGGTCAAGATCAAACAGGAGAAATAGATATTATTTTGGACATTTGGGACCACCACTAGGGATCTTATCATATGCGTGGTCTAGAGAAGAATTTCCTTAGTTTTTTGCAACACAAAAATGTCATTTTGAGATCTCCCTTTCTGCTACCCAGTACTTGGTCCAAAGCCAGCTTCTGCAAGTAAAGTTACCAGTCACAGTTCCAGCAACGTGTTTTGAGGGTCTCCAATCCAAATAACAACTTCCATTTCCAGGTTAGCTTGGGAAACTATATGAGACAACATTTTGCTTTCAAAGGCACTTTAAAGGTGTTAAATTGTTTTTACTTCACAGAAGCTATGTGACTATGACAAACAATGAGAGGTTTGTGGTAATAGAAAAGTGCAGATATTCAAAAGTATTTACTCAGATACCCATATTACTTTTGAGACAAAACACTGAAGAAGTATAGCAGAGTCCTCTTTTTATTGATAGCACCCTTCTCTCTCTCACCCTCTCCCTCCTCCCCACCCTTTTTCCTTCAAAGTAGTTGTAATAACAAGGTGCAACAAATAACTGCTGCTAAATGCTGTAGGTGGTAGTCACTCTTTAAGTCAAGGATGACTACCAAACTGGAGGTTTTTGAGACTTTGTGACTTAAACCCCGCCGTGTTTAGACCGTATGTTATCTCTATATGTGGGTATATGCCATCCAAACCCTAAAATATTCATCAGCTTTAATTCATGCTCATAGTTCCATGAAATGGATTACTCACATGAGGCTTGTAAGATGAAACCCTAATACAGAAACTTTTAATCAGCCGAGAAGTATGGGGAAAAAAACATTTCTGGTGAAGGATCTGAGCATGAGATACGTTTAGTCATTTCATTGCTGCTAAAACACTGTGGCCAGCTCACAGCTTGGTTAAACCCAACATGGAGCTACTCACCTCCCCAGGAGAGACCTCTCAGGCCATGAATGTCCCTGTCTCATCTTAATGAGTGTCTTAATGGACAGTCCCACACTTCCACTTACCTGAGTGAGTCCTCAGGTGTCCCGTAAGGGCATCCCTGCGGCGGCAGGCATAGTTACAGAGGTGACACTTGAAAGGCTTTTCACCTGAGTGCAACTTTATGTGGCGCAGAAGGTTGCCCTTCTGTGTAAAGGAGGCTCCACACTGATTGCACTGGAAAGGGCGTTCTCCTGTGGGGAGAAGGAGAAAATACGTGAGAACAAAAAATCTCGTGTGGTAACAAGAGAAAGATTTCAGTGAGAAAGTTGTTTTCTCACTGCTGCTCTGTGACTTCCACCGGCTGCAGGTTTGATATAACATGAGGCTTTCAGACTAAACCTGCCAGTTTCTTAATGCTTCACTGGCTGGGTCAATTTGATCTGAAAATCTAATTTTTTTTTTCTAAATCAGAATGGCACATCACAATGCAAATTCAAACTCATTTAAATAAAGTGACTGCAACATTTTGTGTTGAAGAGCCACTCTTCCTGATCAGCAGTTTTGGAATAAACCAATATCCAATTTTGCATGTTGTGGCATTTGGTGGGGTTTTTAATGTGGCTTTTTTCAAAGGGTCTTTAAAATATGCCACTGAAGCAGCAAAATAAAAAGGAAACTCATTAAAAATGCATTTCAGGATCACAAGTTCATTTCAGCGTTACATTCTTATATTTAAATGAAAGGCACTTCATTATAACAGTTATAATAACTTCTTTTCATTTACATTTTCCCTGTATTTTCCCTTTCAATTTCTTCTCCATTACCTGTCTGTCCCTAAGCAGCCAAATCAGGAAAGAAACAGAGAGAGAAAGAGAGAGAAAAATCACCTAAGTTAAGACAGTGCAAAGGGAGCGCTGTACTCCCATGCCACAGTCCCAGCCCTTCTCTAGGTAAGGTATGAACAGAGGAGCTGCACAAATAGGCTCTGCTGATCTATGTTTTGGACAGACATGGGGAAAAACTTTAAGAAATATAGCCTAGATCTGTTTTAACTGGGGCCTGTTATCAAGGAAGAAAATCAACTAGCCTTTGCAAATATTAATATGGATATTGTTTGCTTTTTAGTGCTGTTTAAAATCAATATGGTCAGTTTTTGGCTTAGCTATTCTTTTTCAATTTAAGATAAATGAGGCCTTTTCTTAAGTCAGAAGGAAGTAAAACATGTTTCTCGTTGTACTGGATAGGAGTAAAGGAAAATTTTTACATGAGAGCACTCCATCAGCAGGAACTACTCTTTCTCCATATCCCTTGACTAAGTCAAACCAGACTTTGAAACTCATTTGCTGAATCCTTTTTTTCTTAGGCATAAATGTAACCTGCTATAGTAGTTATAATGCATCGACAATACTAGAAACAGTCCAGAAATGACTTGTTCTTAAATTTAATTTTCATTCTATAACAATAATATTGAATTTAAAATTTCATTGCTGCAGTTAAAATATAAAAAACCAATAAAACACAAGTTAAACATTCTTCTTCTCTCTCACTTTAACTGTCATGTATAATTTTGCACATCTAGGATGAACATGTATGTCCATATTTGTACATATATGTGCAGCATGATAGTTTGTGATTTTTGAGTAATGCAATAGAACAGCTGAAAATCAATTAGACAACAGCACAGTCTCAACTCCAAAATCTGCAAACTCAATAATTGGGGCTGGCAGCTTTAGTATTAAACAAACAGTAAAATGAATCTACTTTATGACAAGATATTTTTCATTGCCTAAAGAGCTTCAAACAGATCAGAATAGTCCCTATCAAACCAAATGAGCTCACTTCCTTTGTTCATGAAAAAGCTGTGTTCATCTAAACTGTAGCTGCAACAGGTTCTACTGGCATGGCCCAAAAAAATGCCAGCATTAGCCTTACAGCATTCTGCAATGTACTTCACAAGCCATGCACAGTAGTTAGGGGAAAAAGAAAAAGGACTAAGAGTCTGTCTGCTTTACCTCTTAATCTTTGGGACAGTTACTCTGGATGGAAGGCATTTTTCAGAAATGGACTGAAACAGTAATGAAGAAGTCAGTTTGTCAAGGGGGACAGAATCAGAAGAAATGGTTAATTCTTACTAAGCAGCTTTTGTAGCATTCTTTTCTGTTATTTTTACTCAGAGTAGGGTAAGAGGAGAAAAGAAGGATTGAAAAAGTACTCCAGGAATGAAATGTAAAGCAAAGAAAAAATGAAATTAAATGCCTCTCTCAATTACAAGGTGAAATGCTGCATCAGGTGGAGAAGACAGGTGGGTGGAACATTTCAGATTGAGACTGCTGCATAACAAATATTTTTACAAAACTTACAGTGGGATCAAATGTAAGGGAACCTGCACTCATGTTGCTGTACAAGGGAAATGATACCACCACCAAAATATACTGAATCTACATTTAGCTTGGCTGGCCCTTGTCCAGCTCTGCAACTACCAGTGTAGGGAACACCTGCCTCGTGAGCCCAGCAAATCTCCCAGCTCTGCTAGGATGGAGACAGGCTCTGATGGAAAGTTACTGTCTCTGGCATTATCCCCCCAAAATGGGAAAGGGACAGGATGAACAGGAAAAATATATAATGCTTCCTTTGTTTAAACAGTTAGCTTTTTGTGCTATTTTCTCACCAGTTTTGAACACCACATATCTAGTGGGTAGATTTCATCATATGATGTGCAGCTATACGCAAGTATGGGCCTGGGAGTTAAAAAAATGCAGTGGGGCCTTGAATTTTATCAACCACCATTGCAGTGATTTGCAAGCCTTAGTGGGAGCACAGGCCCTGGACTGCTTATTTTATTCAATGCAGAATATTTATCATCTTCACTGAAATCTTTCTCTTTTCTTAAACAATACAATGACAAAATCACCTAAAACTCACAGATGGGCATAGCTCTTTTTTTTCTCTCTCTCTTTTTTTAATAAATGTTCATTCTCCAATGGGCATTAGTTTTCTAAATAAATTTGAGACATTCAGACTCAACTAACAAGACACAAGTGAAATAACTGATGACTTAAGTTAAAAGAGTGTACATATAAGGAGGGACTATATACACCTATGCACACACAGAGTTATATGCATATATACACATACACACACATGCACACATGTATGTGCACACTGAACAAGTGAAGCCTGAATCTATACCCTGAGGTCTCAGCACCAGGGAGCAGAAGGAGGTTTCTGTCTCCTTTCTAGAGCTCCTTTTTTTCCTAAACAAGCAAGACATCAGCAAGCTGGAGAAAAATCAACATACTGAAAGCCTTGTGGAAGGAGAGGTGAACATCTGTGAGCAGGATTTGCTCTGCAGACAGGAGCAACAGGTAAGGTTCTAGGAAGCAGTCAGTGCTGTATAGTTGCTTGCAGACAAGAAGGGGCAGAAATATCAGGTGCTGCTCTGCATATCTGCACTTGGCAGGTGCATTCATTAAAAGTAATTACGCCTTTCATCAGGTCAGGCAGTTATTTTATTTTGGCACTTTAGTGTGCTAGAGTTTTGTTCACTTATCAAATATTTATTTAAGGTAACCTCACTGCATATGCAGGTTTTACATGAATTAGCAGCAAAATAATTCATTTGCAAGGCTTATTCCTTCACCAGGCATATATTGAAATGGGCTTTGGTTTAGTCAGTTAAATGTCTCTAATAGTATATCCCATTTCTACTTTAATTTTCACAGCACAGCTGAAAGGAAAAGCAGTCACCACTGTTTCCCCATGACGACCCTTTAATTTAAACTACCAGCTCCAAGCCTCCCCTCCCTTGCCAGCCCCCAAAAAACTGCCAGAGCTCACCTGAAGAGGCTGCTCAGGAGAGGAACTGAGGGTGAGTTGGGAGGAAAAGCAAAAGCTTTCTTTCCACAGAAGGACTCAGGGGCACAATTTCACACCCTTTAGTTTTATTAAGTGTAAAAGAAGGGCGTCCTGCTGAGTGAAGTACAGCTCATGGGGTGTTTCCACTGTAGGTTTTAACTACTTTCTCTGGTTAAAAGAGGATCCAGTTGGCAAGGGGAGGGCTCTGCAAAGGGCAGAGAAATCTTGGAGTGACAGCCTTTGCCTGGTAGCACCCCGAGCACCCTTGGCAGGCACAAGTCCTTCTGCCAGGCAGGGAGTTTGGAGAGCTGGAGGTCTGTGCCAGGGAAATCTGTGAAGGGGACCCTGAGGATGCTGCCATAGGGAACAGGCAGCCCAGCTGCCATCCTGCAGAGACTTATTCTGATGGGTACAAACCAGTGCACTAGAAATAAAGGCAGCTCTGCCAACCACCTCCCTAAAACCAGGTATGTCCTCACACAGGCCATTCAGGCCTGATGCAAACGCTGCCTATGATCCTCAGAGACCTGAAACAATTCCTCCAAAGCAGCAACAGCATACTTTTAATAAAACAGCAGTCTCCTTAAACAAACACAAAGCTTTCTGACTCTAAATGCATTTTTAAGTTGCAACAGTTTATTTCAGCTACTACAAGATCATCTTCAAGCCTGTGGGTCTATTTAAGAGGACTCATGTCCAGGTCATATTCCATATACATTCTATCAAATTTCAAAGGATCACATTGACATTCAATGTCCAACCAACACTTTATTGTACCTAGGAAGTCAGCTGCAGCCTCTCTTCTGAGATCTAGCTGTGGCTTTTCCAATGAATTCTCTCTCTTCCCTAACAGAGGGATTTATCATATTGAATTAAAGCAGGCACTCTAATAGCATTGCTAACTACCACCAGCACTGCTTCTGAACGTGGCTAACCCATGTTACACTAAGAGTTTGCTCCCTTACAAAGCCTGAACAGCCACAGTGACAATGTCAGACATTAGCACTGGGGGGGGGAGGGAGGATGGATGACACTTAGGGTGAGTCTTTTTGTGGATCCTCTCCATTAAACTCTGAAAATAATTTGTGCATGATTGGCTGGATGTGGAGAAAGAAAGTATCTATATGTTCACTAGCATGACTCTTTCAGTGGAAGCTAACCATTGGACAGGTTGTTCTTACCTTTAAAATATTTAAAAATTCTGTCTCTCTTGAATATTCATGCAAAAATGCCAGATACTTCATTAATTTATTTTCAAAGTAACTTGTGCAGCACAACAGTACAGTTCAGTTCTCCTCCTTTGCCTATGGATGACCTTAGAGTTCAGACTGGAACCTTAATTTTTAGACAGCTTATATCAGGTAAGACAAGACTCAGCTTGGTCTTTACTTCTTCATGTGTTTCAGTCTCTTTATTTTTTTTTTCACTCTTTGAGACTATTTAGAATTAGAAAATTGAGGCAAGAAGATTCACAGCACTGTATAATGAAAAGCCATCCCCATGGATTACAACATCATTACATGTCTTTTTAGTGTCCCAGTGGAAACCCTTTAGTCCAGATCAGACCAGTGACAATGCTTGTTTTTACTTCATGAATCATTTGACATAAAATTAACATTTTTTTTAACTAAGACTGGCAGTACAGTTCTCTTAACATTTGTTTTGCCAGTCACTGATCCACAAAGAGCTTTGTTGCATTGCTGAAAACATTAGAATTGTGTCAATTTCAGACTGAGTCACAGGTAGTTTTTTCTTCAGCAATTCCTATAAATTTCTTTAAAATTAAACAAGACTTCTTTACTTTTTTTATCTGATTTTTTTCATGTAGCTTCAAATCAACCCAAATGCACAAAGTCTAGCCCAATGATAGACTTCAGTCAAGAAGAAATCTCAATTCCTGGGCTGTCCAAAACGGTGCAACAAAATAACCGAGTTCCAAACACCCACCCATTCTGCATTATCTTACAGGAGGGAACATGTCCATGATACAGAAAAGAAGTCTTATTTCCTAATATGTGGCCAATTCTTGTCAACTAAAGGAAAAACTGTGGCAGGCCTTACCAGTGTGGCTTCGTTTGTGAACCATGAGCACATTGGGACCGATGCAAATTATCCCACAGATATCACATTTTAGCTTTCCGTTAGGAAGTCGAATGCCTCCAACTCCTGACATAGCCTTGCTGCCTGGGCCATTGTGTGAGCCATTCATTTTCTCTCCCGAGGTATCAAGCATTCGTAAATCCTCTGCACATTCTTCCCCATTCATTTCACAGGCACGCCCATTCTCTTCATCACTCTGAGTCTCTATTTTAATATTACCAGCTGAAAAAAACAATACAGGATGCCACTCAGTTTGGTTACAGAGTAAAGATGGTGGCAAGAAACAGTCACATGAAAGAAGATAACTTCTAAACAGCATGTACAATATAGGCAAGTAACAAAAATGACAAACACAACTACATTTCTGTAGGCAATGTGGTGAGTTTGTAAGACATGGAGCAGTGTAGAACGAGCAATGAATATCAGTAAGACAAATAGAAGGCATTCAGGGAACTGGGAATCTAAACAACATTACAAGTCTGATCCTAGGGCACTTTGATATTTTTGCATTTGTAACATTTTTGATAATTCAGGGTAACTGGAATGAATATACTTCATATGGATTTGTCCAAAATGACTGCAAAAGTAAGTAACTCATCAAAGACAATGGATGAAAATGAACTGAAGGTGCAACATTCTCCACTTGGCAGGATGATCTCGAGGGACGTGCTGAATCCAAATATTTGGTTTGCAGTTCTATTGGGTAAGCAAGGACAATGGGAAAGCAAAGTATACAAACAATGATAAAGAAAGTAGAGTGGGGAAGGATGGAAGGAAGAATTCAAGAGCAAGAACCAGCATTACAGGAAATTATAGGAGTGATAATTGTGATTTTAGGACAGCAGGATTAGGATTGCTTAGTAAGAGTAGACCCATGAGCTACTATTAAAAAAGAATTGAATCAACAGGAGTGGGTGAGAGATCTCTTCTGACTTTGCTGGGTGAGTTCTTTCTGTTATATCCCAGAAGTGACAATAGCTAGCAGATAGAAGACTTTTTCAGGTATAAATTTGGTATAGCCTCACTACATGTTGTAACACATAGGTTCCAAAATTTGATCTGATATGAATACAGCAGACTTAAACATTATAGAAAAGGCCTAAGATTCAAATCAGGTAAAGCCAATATTCATTCCTCTTCTCTCCACAGGATTGTATGACATTTTGAGTAGAATAAATAACCATTACTTTTATTTTCTTCTTTTCTAATCTGATGATTTTGATTAAAAACCCCAACTCTTCTTTAGGCTTAAAAACACCACTTAATTGCCCCAAATCTTACTTTCCATTCTGTGAAAATACTCTTCCTTCATCTCACCCCAGCCCAAAAATGAGAACATTTACTTTAGTGGTTAGCTGAGTACATGAGAGGACTGTTGCACCCAATAAGGACCAAGGTCTTTTCCACTATCATTATCAAATGATAGTTTCATTATAGTCTCATAAGTGGTGGTGTAGCAATGACATAATTAAGCTATGGGCAACAATTACCTCAAGAGATCAAAAACCTTGACACTGACATGGAATATTGTGTCCAGTTCTGGGCTCCTCAGTTTAAGAATCATAGAATGGTAGGGGTTGGAAGGGACCTAGAAAGATCAAGTCCAATCCCCCTGCTAAAGCAGGACACCCTAGATAAGGTCACACAGGAACGAGTCCAGGTGGGCCTTGAATGTCTCCAGAGTAGGAGACTCCACAACCCCCCTGGGCAGCCTGTTCCAGTGTTCTGTCACCCTTACTGTGAAAAAGTTTTTCCTCACATTAACATTAAACCTCCTATTCTCTAACTTGCTCCCATTGCCCCTTGTCCTAACATTGGATGACATTAAGAAGAGCCTGGCTCCTTCTTCCTGACACTGGCCCTTAACATATTTATAGACATTTATGAGGTTCCCTCTCAGTCTCCTCTTCTCCAGGCTAAAGAGACCCAGCTCTCTCAGCCTGTCCTCATAGGGTAGATGTTCCACTCCCTTGATCATCTTGGTGGCCCTGTGCTGGACTCTCTACAGTAGTTCTCTGGTCTTCTAGTGTAGAAGGATAGGGAACTGCTGGAAAGAGTCCAGAGAAGAGCCATAAAGATGATGAAGGGGCTGGAACATCTTCCTTATGAGGAAAGGCTGGGGGAGCTGGGTCTCTTTAGCTTGGAGAAGAGGAGACTAAGGGGTGACCTCATCTATGCTTTTAAGTGTGTGAAGGGTGGGTGTCAGGAGGATGGGGTCAGGCTCTTCTCAGTGAAGCCCAGTGACAGGACATGGCACTGGCTGTAAGCTGAAGCATAGGAGATTCCATGTGAACACAAGTAGAAATTTTTTCCCAGTTCTGGTGCCAGAGCACTGGCACAGACTGCCCAGAGAGGTTGGGGGAGTCTCCTTCTATGGAGATATTCAAAACCCATCTGGAAGCGCTTCTGTGTGACCTGGTTTAGGGAAACCTGCTGTGGCAGGGGGGTTGGACTAGCTGATCTTTTGAGGTCCCTTCCAACTCCTAACATTCTGTGATTCTATGTGATTCATTTGAAATAGAAAGCTTTGATAAACTCTTCTCTGCTACAGTCTGCAACCTCCCAGGTATCTCAGGAGGATTGCATGGGTATGACTGACAAGAATACCTGACTCAGCAATCCTACTGGGAAACGTGCTGAGTGTAAAGGTGTTCATGTCTGAACACTGCTTGACTGGACACCTTTTATAAAATCTACCAATCTAGGCATTTGAATAATTTTTCAAATATTGAAATTTTTAATAGAAGTTATATGCAAGACAGAATGAGTGCACATCATAAATATCAGGTTTTCCTTATACATGTATGCCCTAAACCAGGGAATAATTTAGAGATACGAAGAAAGAAATATCAATGACCAAACAGCGATTTACAAAGATGGTATGACTGGCTAAACAGAAATGATCTACATTACTCTGCAAATTTAGTGGACCATAACCCCATACTGCTGTTTTCACCATGGCAAACAAGCAATAGAACTATTTGGCTTGAGCATATGACAGATTTTCCATAATTCACACAACTTTTTTTTCTTAATTATAAGAATAATAACTTGAATACAAATCTATTTCTACAAAAGAATTACAGGTTCCTTGGCTGCCAGAGATTTGGAGAAGGTGGCTTTTGAAGTAGGCTTTATGTTAAGTTATAAAAAAATACATGTGAATGAAGCTGAAAATACTTAAGCTCCTTGGTAGTGTATGCAGACAAACATCTATTACAGAGAAGCAAAATGACAAACAAAAACCACAAAAGTAGGAACTAGATGGAACTGCTCTGCAGTGAGCTGAGTTTGTGTATACTTACAGGAAAAAGATTTGGGAATTATTGCATGAAAGTCCCTAAAGCCTTCTGCCCCGTATGCAGCTGCAATAAAGAAGGCAAACAGGATGCTGGTTTGTGGTACTGCTAGCAGTAAATGTAAAAGAAGATGGCATTATTTCTATAAGAGAAATACCTAGGAGAAAGACAGAACTGTCATCACAGAAGCAACACAAGCAGATTAGGATGAAACCAGAACAGCAGCAGGACAGTTGGCAAGGGAATCCTGACCTGTCCATAATAATTCCCATTTGTAAAAATGCCTTTTTTTTTCCAAAGCATCCAACAAGTTTTAACACGTTTTCTAAGTGCATAATACCTCTCGTGGCTATTCCCCCTGCTCGCAGGTTAACTTCTGCTGTAGTCAAGAGGAACTTCTGCTGAAATGTCTCAACAGGGTCAATGGGAGCTGACCACCTAACACAGCCTTCTCCTGCTTCCAAGGAAACCCTGGGCTCCTACAGTGCAAGTTTCCTTTCAGGGTTTATATTTTGTCAACACACCCTCTTTATATGTCAGACATCTCTTCTTTCTTCCAGTACCTGAAGGAATCATATAGAAAGGCTGGGGAGGGCCTGTTCACAAAGGCCTGTAGTGATAGGACAAGCGGTAATGGATTTAAATTAGGGAAGAGTAGGTTTAGATTAGACATTAGGAGAAAGTTCCTTACCATGAGGGTAGTGGAACATTGGAACAGGTTGCCCAGGGAGGTGGTTGAGGCCCCGTCCCTGGAGGTGTTCAAGGTGAGGCTGGACAAGGTGCTTGGCAACTTGATTTAGTTAGAGGTGTGCCTACTCACTGTAGGGGGGTTGGACTAGATGACCTCTAAGGTCCCTTCCAACCCTGATAATTCTATGATTCTATGATTCTTTAGCCTCATTTCCAGTCACTGCAGTTGTAAAAAATGAAATTGGATTGTTTTCTTCTCACATCTGCTGGTCTTATGCAATAGAAGAAGAGGGAGTTCAATTTTATGTATATATTATTGTGTATATTGGCATATTTATTTTGTATTTCTAAGGTTTATCTTCACAATGTATCTACACAAAAGTAGCTGCACAAATACACTATACCCTGCATAGTATGAGTAAGCACATACAAATTAACATGCCATGGGGCTCACTAACACAAATGATGAAGAGTTCATTACTTGACATAAGTAATAATAGGGATATTGATCCAGTCAGTCTTTATTAAAGCTGTCCACAGTTATGCCCCTGGTCTGCTATAGCAATGCTGCTCAATACCTGTCCCCATGCAAATGAAGCCAAGCATCCAGGATGCCCTTACAAGCACATCTATTCGGCAGCGCAGCTCATGGCAGGGGCTCAGTTCAGATATGGAACTCCCTTTGCCAGTGAGAGCTGATGGATCATGAAACCTCTGTCAATATGGCTCCTCATGGAGATTTTATAGACCTAATTAACAAACAAAATCTCTTCATGTTCTAGGGTAACACTTTTTGCAAACCAGCTTTCCAAATGAAAAGTACTGAAAAAGCTCAGAGAGAGCAATAATTCCAGCACAAATATGAAGGATTTGTATTAAATCTGAATGAGAAATAGGAAGGTAGGCTACACTTTTTATTTTTTTTTTTACCTGGAGACAGACTGAAAATCAAAATCAACAGTATTTTCTATTTCTTCTGTAAGAAGAGTTCCTGTCCTTCCCTTGCTATATTGGGGGAAAATTATTCCTCACTACAGCACTGATGATGTGTCATATGCTTGGGAGTGAGACTTTGAGATGCATTGATCACGAAGATACTCAGCATTTGTACAGGTTTTGCAAACAGTTACTCTATTTAGTCTTTGCATAAATAATTTCTGTACACATCCGTGTCTATGTTACACATACATGCAAACATTAATTAGCTCTACAACAATTCATGGTAATATTTTCTCATTGGCTCTCCTAACATAACTGTTACTCATTAATTACTTGACTTCAGTTTGGTTGGAAATGACCTTGAAAGGCTCTGTATTTTTACTCTCTTCGTACACATTATTACAATTCAGGGGAGTTTAATCCAAAAGGGGGGGAGGGTTTGTGCACCAGTGTCACTGAACTGATAGTTCTCCCTTGCTCCTTTTTTACCTACCCAGAGTGCAGAACAGTTACCCAAAAGCAGTGCCCTGACTGGGCCTCTTGTGCTCTGTGGTGTTTCCTGGGAGCTTCACTCGGGATTTTCTGAAGAGCATTTGAAATCTACGTTACAAAGGCTGTTCTTTGTTCTACAGTTACAGATGGTTTATGCATGTCTTTGGAGAAAAGAAAGAATTGGCATGTCAAAGGAGAAAAGGGAGATGATATATATGATTTATCACTGAGAAGCAGGGTAGCTAGCTCAGCACAGGACTCAGGCTGGGGTAGCTGGGAAGGCAGGATGGAGGGCAAGGTGACAGAGACAACACTTCTCTGGAAAGAGTTGAGGAATGTGGAGAGGGAAGGGAGGCATTTTGCAAAGAGTGAAAGAGGTAGTAGTGGAGAGAAAGCAGCAACCAAACGGACCTCCTGGGAAACAGGACATGGAGGGTGACAGAGAAATAAGCAGCTGGAAAAAAAGGCATGTGAAGAATTAGTAATTTGTTTTCAATCCATTGCCAATTTACCTTTTCTTATAGCTATGGGACTCCCTCCCAGATGTAAAATCCTTTCAGTTTCGTGAGACTTTGGCACCAGCACAGGTTTAAGTACTCATGTAAAAATCCCATTTGGAAGGGAGCATTCACTTCCCAAGTCATAATCTTCTCCAGTGTGAATTTTAAAGAAGAAAAAAATTTAAGACCTAACTATCAAATGAATTTAGAGAGTTACAGAGAAAGATAAATCTTCTGGAGCATTTTAAAAATCAAGTTCCCTAACTCTCTTTGATTTTTAGGGGCATTTGAACATCTTTAGAACTTTTATCCCTGTAGGTGATTAACTGTATCTTGTGGCATACACCTCCCTTTACGAAGTTATCTTTTAGCCTTTCTTTGAACATGACTATAATAATCTGATTTTTGGTCCATGCAATGTCTGGCTTGTATTTTGTAGCCAACAGCAAGGAAAAGATCTGTTTTCAAGTTGCTTTAAATAATTGAGGTGCATGTAATATTTTTGTTTGAATGGCTCATTTGTCATTTCAAGACAAATCAGAAGTATTTTGATGCTGTAAGTTGATGTTTATATGGTAGCTTGAAAGTCCAACAAGAATTTTTCACAAAGACATCATAACTATTCAAACAGTGGACAGGTGAAGCTGCAAAATTACTTGGCTGATTTGAACAGTGGATTAGCACCACTGTGGTGAGGAGGAGAAAACCTTCAACACCGCCCTTTCTAACAAATTACATAAAACATTGCTAAAAGGCAGAACAAGATGAAAAAAAAATCTATCAGGCTAAAATAAATCACCTTAGCGTGCTAACATGTGACAACAAAAAAAGCCAGGATCTCTTCCTACCAACATAAGTACAAAACACAGAAAAACAGAATCTTGCCAGCAATTCCACCTGTTATTTCTGATATAAGACATAACAGCTATTCTGTTTTGTTGCAATGTACCAAATTTTGGCACTTGGCTATGACTTGAAATCCAAACCTTCCCCTTTTTCTTTTTACATCATGGCCATGTACTGTGGCATCAGCTCTCTTCTCACCACATAAGAGCAGGTGGAGGATGCCATTCTCAGAAAGGTAAGGCACACAAGCAAGCTGTTTGTCCACAGAATCTTTAAGAAGTCAGTATTCACTCTCTAGACTTGACAACAGCAAAGACCAATTCTTTAATGTAAATTGTATTTCTATTAATAGTATCTTTCATTTATGAATTTCTGAAGTGACATGAAGAATCATGCAGGTGTAAAAAAGGCCAATAAGAGGTCTGGACAGAGCTGCCATAATTAGCTATGCAATGGCCTCAGCCCTTCAGTAAAATTTGGAAGACACAACACAACATAGGTGGGACTGATTCAAACTAACTAGTTTTTTAGCTACAGAAAAAGTAGATGCATCCAAGTGCTCTTAAAAATGCCTGCTTTGTCCTCTCCTTTCTACATAGAGCACTGCATTGCCCAGTGAATCAAGCATTTGTGGTGTCTGCCTGGGGAAAATGCTGAAAGTTACAGGCAGCTCAGAACTGCCCAAAAATTTTGAACCTACATGCAGCTTAATTGCTGTGGACAAAAGGAAATTTCTGTTAAAACAAGACCAAGCATTCACTGTGTCACAGGACAGAGATACCACTAACACAGTGGGAGGCAAATGGCCAAGGCTAGCAAGGCAGCCCAGCGATGTGGTGCTGGTACCTTGTCATTTTGCTTGAGAGAGCTGAAGTCATTACCACAGGCTGCAACATGGTGAAGAGGGGGTAACAGATAAAAAATGAAGGCTTCCTAATGAGAGGCTTTCAGCTGGCTTTTTAAAGAGAAATGAAATAACAGAAAGAAGAGTAGTAGCAGGAACCACTGAGGAACACCTGCAGGTAGGGTAAACTGGTGCTGACGGATAAGAAGTTCCTCCCTGTGTGGCCCATGCTGCCCCTCCTTTGACTCCAAATGCCAATCAGTCCTTGGCAGCCAATTTCTTCCCTACTCTAAATTTGGCTTTCAATCAAATGTATATTATTGTAGGAACAGGTGCCCCCAGATAAGCTATCTCCCATGGGACAACTGGTGTGAGGATCTCCACCCATGTCATCGGCCACGACTGCCACTTCCTCCCACTGCTGTGTGCCCTGCTGCTGCCGGTGGGGAGGTGCCTGGTGTGCCAGTGCTTGCCAGCAGGCACAGCTCAGCCTCAGCTGCAAGGAGCAGGGAGCTGTGCTCCCTGCATTGCAAAACACAAGATGGTTTTCCAGCAGGTGCAATGAGATCAAACTGCAGGGCATGCAAAAACCTGAACAAAACACACAACAAAGTATGTCTTCTCTAGGTACAAAAAGTGACTTTTGCTCCATTGTGTAGACACCCAATAATCTCCCATTAGTCCCTTAAATCCTGGGAATCCTCTAATGCACCAGAAAAGATGTACAGGTTAAAGACAGATTCAAGTAATGCCCCTGAAATCTATGTACACACTTGAGGCTAGGTACTTTTTATGAGTCTTTCTGAATTTGTGTTTCATCAGGAAGTGATCTGTAACCAAGCCCAGGGGCTCATTTAGTTTGCATTTATTGTCTTTGTAGTGCTATTTGCTGGTACATTTTGTAGTGGATTCAAGTGGTTTTTCCAAAGGACTGTTCACTGCCTGGCTGCTTTACGTTCATCATCAGAATTACCAGTAAGTTTCAAAGGGGACAGAAAGAGCATTACCAAGAAAAGTAATGTCAAACCTATTTCTCAAGTTCTATGTGCAGCCCATGTTTCCTCTGCATCTTTTACTGGCTGCATGATTGAGCACCTAAGGGAACTGCTGCAGGCTTGCTGGTAACAGACTTAATTGACAGTTTTCTGTTATGAGAAGTTGGGAAGATTTTCAAACTGGAGGGAAAGGTTTACTGACAAATGATAGCAAGAACTGAACTCATCTTCAATGACTTTGTCCCTTCTGCTTCCTTCAGATTTTTTTCATGTGGGAATTAAAGGAATTAGAGGAAGTAGCAAAAGGACATTAAGCAAGAAGTTTTTAAAAAAGTAAAGTAACCTCAAGTAACAATACACAACAGTGAGGTAAAAACATCACTATATATAAAATCATTTCTGGCTCACATAGGTAGATCTGTGTGGATATACACACTTATGTGCCAAGTCTGGCACCTGTGAAGCTATGCTCTCCAGAAACACTAAAGGTACAAATGTTGCAGTTTATGCTTTTCCCCATAGAGCAACAGTGACCCAAGAGAAGCAGAGCCTCAAACATATGATAAATTAACATTTGTCAGGTATCTTCTTCTCTAGCCCTTCCACAAAGCATGCTTTGGTGAAATTTGTGGGTGTTAACCTATCCTCAACTAATGCATCAGAAGGGCAGTCACACATTGTAGACTTGGAGAATGGGAAAAAAGTGTGCATCCACAAAGAGAAGTGTTTTGGAGAAGAGGAGAGACTACTTCAGGATTTAACAGGGGTACCAAAGAAGCTCCTCACAGAGGGGAGAGACAGACAGCTTCTTGTATGAAGTCGTGCTGTCATGGCTGGAAGTTGTCTTACCCTGCTGCAAAGCCAGGGGTTGCTGTGGGTTACCCCCTAGCCAAAGTAAAGGGCTTAACAAATGCAGAAATATGAATAAAGCACAGCTAGATGCTTACAGTGATCTGTTACATACACATGATGTCAACTCTAGTTAGAGGGGAAATTGTAAGTCTGCCTGACCAAGAGAAAACCTTCTGAGATCTGAACACATACAGAGGGTGTTGGTCACACCCATACCAGCTGAAGACAGCAGTTGTTACCCTGCAGAAGAAAATTACTGCCTGGGAGCAAAGAAGCATCCTTGAATCTGCAGTAGGAAGGGAAGGACACAGCTCTGAGGCTCGCTTTACAGCCAGTGAGGAGCATGGAGGGACACAGGGATGGGCAGAGAGATGAATTGTTTTCTGTGTTGCTTCAGAGCACCCAAATTTGGCTTACCCTGAATGCAAATTTAGTCCTTGCAAACCTTCCCCTTTTCATGCTCCAGCTCAGTGAGCTACCTATACATCTTTAATTTTGTTCCTGGAGCAGTACAGAGCTAGCTTAGGATCAGGCCCTCACACATCCACCCATGTGAACATTTAATACGCTGTGTCTTTGCTGGCAGAGAGATGGATGTGGGGACTTTTACCAGGGACTGTTTAGGTACCATGATGATGTCTTTTGTGCTATTTCATGCAAGTGTCCATAGTTCCCCAGCTGCCAAAAGGTCAGTAGATCTAAAATTAGGCTAAGCAGCTGTGTTTAGGTTTGGGGAGGGGCCTATTGGTGCTGTGCCAAGGCTGTGCACTGTTAGTCTCTTTTGAGAAGAGGCCAGAGGACAAATTGAGAGGAACATAGCCATTTCAGCACTTGAGAGGGAATACTTTATGACAGTTTGATTATCTTGCCTACTTATAAAACAAATTGCAGAGCAGAGTCCTCTGTGTCCCCCTCACCAGATAGGGGAAAAAAACCCAGGGATACTGGAAGTTTATTTTAGACTAAAGCAGATCAAATGTGGGCATTGTTTTATGAATGATAAAATAGATGATCTATCTTGGGACTGTGCAAAGAGGATAATCCTAAGGCAGTCTGCTTAAGGTCTGTTAATTCTGAATGCTCATGTATTTTCCTAGAAGTATCCACCTGAGGCTATTGAAGTTTTTTTCTTTGAGGGTTGTAGAAATGTTGCTAGAAGGCTTTGCAATATAAACAGTTGTTTATGTGATTACAGTGTGCTCAACAGTTCAAAAACTTAGATTAGGATTTCCTAATCTACATCTTCTGGGTAAGAGACACAAATTGTTCTGCATAAATTCTAAAGAAATTCTCTGAATGTGGATATATCAGGTAGGTCCTGAGGAGAAAAATGTCAAGACAAAATTAATTCCTTCCCACCATTTATTCCAGCCACTGCTTTGCTACAGGAAGTTGGAGACCCCCTCAGGAAATCAGTCTTCTCTTCTGAAATAGCAAGAAACCTCAAATGATTCTGAGACACTCTCAAACACTCAGAGATTTGGATCATTCTGAAAGGCTGTAAACTCAGTTCAGTCTACATTTTTAAGAGACTTGGTGTTCCTCACTTCCTTGACTATTTGTCATGTCTGCTGTGTCCTTGCTTTTACCTCAGGAGAAACAAGTCCTCCTTCGCTTCCTTGAGCAGAATCCAATGTTAACCATATTAGTGCTATGAGAAGTCATCCCTGATGTTGGATGCCTCTTCTGTGAGGCATCCAACAGCAGCAAATTTCTACACTGTTTCCTTGGGTCTTTGAACACAAAGCTAAGTGAGAAACCTAGATTTCACTAGCTTCTGCAACAACTAACTGAAAAAGAAGGAGAGGTTGTTCAAAAAACCCTAGTTTCTTACAAATGTGGGGAAAAACATGAGAGAAGTTCAGGCTGTATAATTTTCTATATGTAAAATATATTAGACCATGAACTAGCTGAAATTCCTAGCTCTGCTCTGCAAGCACACTCTCAGCTGTGACCTAAAACTGAATTTAGGAGTCCCTGTTGCTGTCCTGAAGGATATCTCCAAAATCAGAAAGGAATCATGCTGCAGAAAGGACCTCCAAGCCGAGGTTTAGTTGGGTTTCTGGTGCAGGATCATCATGCCTCCAGAGGAGAAAGGCCAACATGACAATTCACTCAGGTGTAGCTTCCTCAAACTCTGAACAAATCTTCAACAATGCTTAGTGCTGATAAATGTGAAAGGGTGCTTAAAAATTATTTTATCACTTTCTTGAATGAGTAATTGACATTTGAGACTGACTGGAAACATAGTCAAGGTCACAATCTCCAAACAGTCACTATGTTGAGTGTCACTATCTTACATCAAAATCAAAATGCAACTGCTTTCTTAACTTGGATAGATCAACAAAATATCCAAGCCAACATGTTGCTGACAGAGATTCCAGGGAAAAGACTTCCAAAATAATAGTTGTTGAATTAACAATTTTCCAATAACACCACTATAGACTAAATTGTCATAAGTAGCCCAAAAATGGCTATTATGAACAGGAAAAACCTACATAACTCAGACCACAGAAGTTCTTCCCTCAAGGCCTTCATTTCTCACTGAGGTATAAAACAGAATAATCTAACATGGTTTAATTAGCATTCAAATATTGCTCTAATTTCTCCAAGCTCCTCCACTCAGTTCACTGTTGAAAATTATTTTAACCTTTGTCCATCAACAAAAGAATTTTACAAAAGCAACTAACGTTTTGGGGCTCTCCAACCTCAGACACTAATGAAACAGATCAACACAGAAAACACTGGTCACTGAGAAACCAGACTGCTGTCTCAAGCTCTGTATCTGAATTTTGGGCAGAGTCACCCCTGAAAAATCAGAACCATGCTCTGTTTAGCATGCACTTACAGTCAGGCATTTGTTAACTCCTTACAAACTCTGTTTGCCATAATCTCTAAATTGGTCAGTGGAGAAGTAGTTAACAAACCAGACATGTACTGGCATATTATGATTTCAAAGTTCAGAGCCATTTCAGGCATTGCTTCCCAATCTGCAGCAGAGGGAGACTATCAAATCCTTGTTCCATTGCAGCATCCCATAGACTGCAAGCAACTGTGTGGCTGTGGAGAGTAATTTTGAAGTATCTAAATGATTTAGGAGCTTAAGTTTTCCTGATTTTTAGTAGTATTCAGATTTTTAAGACAAGCTGAGCTTCTCACAGCAGGTGGAGAACCAGCAGACCCACACTGAGAATGTTGTTGAACTTGAGTACAATCGCAGCCATAGATGAGAAACATCTCAGCTTCCCCCTTGTCCAGTTTAACAGGAAACCTCTATCTACTGTTCCTCTAACTCCTTCCACAAACACACAGAGAAGTCTGGACATTTTACCCATTTCCTCCCAACCCACAGTTGTTTATCTCCTTAACATCTGTCATGGCCTAGAAGTTAGGAGCAAGTCCTACACCAGTTACTATGATGTAAATTTAATAGCTGAAAGGCTTCTAGGAGACCTGAGAGAAGAAGAGACAAGAAAAGAAAAGAAGAGATGAGAGGTGAGGAAGAGAAGAGAAGAGAAGAGAAGAGAAGAGAAGAGAAGAGAAGAGAAGAGAAGAGAAGAGAAGGAGAAGAGAAGAGAAGGAGAAGAGAAGGAGAAGAGAAGGAGAAGAGAACCTCTAATTAATGGATGCCCTAGGAAGTAATTGGAGTAAAGTCTGTAGGAGCAAGTTTTCTCAGCTGACTGATATCTCACCACCTCCTTATTTTCATCTTCCAAAGTTTTACTTCACACATAGACATGGACACTAACAATAATTTTCCCTTTGATGTTTTTTGTTTCGTGTGTGTTGTTTGTTTATTTTGGTTTTGTTATTGTTGTTGTTGCTGAAAGGGCAATGCCAGGAGCTCTGCACACTACAGGCCTAGAGGTCTGTTCAGATTTCTTGTCTCTACAGGCAAGGTCAGAAACATGTCTGTGGCAGTAGTATTGCAGGAAACCCTTAGACTAAGATGACAGACTGCCATCTCACCTTTGCACTTAAGGACATGGTGATGCTTCAGTTTGGGATTATATTAAACTATGTGTCAAGCCATTATCCCAAGTTCCCAAGTTGGCAACCTCGTAAATTTCTGTCATTTCTCTTCCCTATTCATAAATCTCTGTTCTTTCCCTCAGCCCCCAACTCCTGCCTCTCCACCCCAACCTGCTTCTGTCCACTCCCAGAGGTGAAACTGAAGAGCTGCAGTTGTGACACTGCAGTTTGTGTGTCATATTGTAACTGGGTTTCCACATCCTCCTCTCTCTGTTGTAAAAGTACACGAAGAGGAAGAAGGGCAAATAATGAAATATAGGAAAGCAGGAAAAGAGGAAGCAGCCTAGAGACAGCAGCCCAACTGAAACACTAAGAATTATGGAGAAGTGACAGAAAGGGAAGCACAGACCAGGAATTATACTTGGTGGCTTAGCAGATTTTTTTTTTTTAAGCAAACAACAAAAAAATATAGGCTTAGCCTTTTCTGCCTCTGCAGCAATCTTTTAGATTACTATTCCTCCCTGAATTTTGCCCACTTGACCTGCATTCCCCTTCCTGCCTCCTTTAAGATAGCAAATTGTGCTGCTGTGTGTGGCTGGACTTCACCAAGCCTGAGCTAACCAGCGTCCCCCTCCTCGTCTTCTTATGAACTAAGAGGAGGGAATCCTTAAATCACTCTCAGAAAGAAAAGAGAGACATCAAACATGAAGTAAAAGACATACCCTTAGGCTGAGGAGGCTTGATTAGGCAATGGTCTTATTTGCTGAAGACAGTCAACTGAGGCCAGAGTGGTGGAAGAGTACAGAAGGAAATTGGCTAAAGCACAGTAGGGATTGCCTAACTGGGCAATCCTGCCCAGCTGCCAGTGGATGGAGCAGACAACTTAGGAAGTCCTTCCACTGAGATCATGTACCATTCTGTCCTGTTTGGTCAGAATGAAACTTGGCCAGAGCAGAAAGCATTTGAAATTCAGATGAAGAATTTTCTCTTCTCCATTTGCAGGCAAAAAAGATACAAGACAGAACATGAACCTCTTTAAGAACAGAGCAGGAACCAGCTTTTTACACTCTACCACTTCTCAGGGACTTTTCAGCAACATTTTTTCTGATAAAGTGCTGAGTGGAGAGTAAAAACTGAAGAACTGACCCTCTGTAATATCTCAGCACTAATAGTTATGCATCCCTTTTGAATCAAGCTCCAGTCTTTATCTTACTTGGTGGCTAACTGAATTTTGGAGTTTCTCAGAAAGATAGTGGTGAAATCCAGCATGTAAATGAAGACAGGAGTGTTACACAAAGGTGTACTGTGGTATAATTATTTGTTCATCGCTGCTTGAAAGCTACCCTGTTGGAAGACCTTATTGAAAACCATTTGTGGCTATTCCCCCAAAAAGGAGGCTGTCAGGAGGTGATAAGGAATGAGTATTAGTCAGGCTTCACTTTCCTTGAAACAGTCTTGCACAGTGACTATCAACAGGCTCAGCTATTTTCCCTACCATTTATCTGTGAATTAGGAAATATCTTCTGGGCCACTTGATCAGTGTTTAGGTCTTCAGCTAAAGTTACTGTATTTTGAAGCATGCAGGACAGAGGAGAGATGACTTTACCTGGATAGGAAGGAGTTATCAATTTCCTCTTGTGAATGGCAACAGTCCCTTAGATGTTATGACTGTTGGAGACCTGCACTTCATGTCCTATCCTGCAGCTCTGACTGCCCTTCCACTTCCCTACAGATATAGTACCAATATCTCTAGTTCACAACAGCATAGCTCATCCACTGCATTATTTTTCTAGGGATGGCAGGGTGACCAAGATATGTAATATCCATGTACATGTATGTGAGAGGGACTATGACCATTGTGAAGATTTTGCCTGGCTTGTCATGTCTTATCTACTACAGAGAAGGGCTGGTGTAAATTTTGCATTTCAGGGGTATGAGCAGACTTTTTCTGGTTTTATTAGTTCTAGTCTTGTTTTAACTTCAGTGAAAACCCTCTTGATTTAGATCAGTATTTCCAAAGACAAAAACCAATCATGCAGCTGTTCAAGAAACAATGCTATGTCAAGTCAAATGATTATTGCAAGAGAGAACTGAGCTATGGATGTTTCCCAGCTCATACCAAGGAGGTTGGAACTAGATGATCTTTAAGGTCTCCTCCAACCTGAGCCATTCTATGATTCTATGTATTCCACAACAAACTGGACACAATTTTTCTGTTTGATCTTGAATGAGAAATGTCAAGCAAGAGAGGCAGAAATATGATAATTTTCCTGTCAAGCCAGTCATAATGTTACTTGTTGTTAAACGAGGACAGCTGGAAAAGGCTAAGCATTGGCTTCTGTTGCACTCTTAGCCAGAAGGAAAGGCATGAGTAGTTTTCTTGGTTAAGGAGCATCACCACAAGGGGATTTTTATGCTGATGTAAACTTGGAAAAAAGAGAACAATAAACAGCAATAGAAATGGGTAATAGTTGGTCCAGATCTATGCTCAGTTCCTCACCAATTAAAAATTGTACTTATATTTTAGTAATTCTCTTCCTCACAAACAGCAGCTTTCTGCTTCAGCCTGTACAGAATTCAGTAACAAAGTTTTGTGGCCTCAAAGAGGGACTGGGCACTAGATGCAGACTGAGAAAATCTAGGTTAAATTCCTAGCTCAGCCACAGACTTCCTGTGTGGCTATAGGAAAGGCACTTAATCCATCATGTGCCCTTACTTCCCTATCTGCACATTTTTCAATTCTTTATTAATAGGGAAAAGATTTTTCTTTTTCTTTTTCTTTTTTTTTTTTTTTTTAATGGAGAAACTCAAAAGCTCTGCTGCTGTCTAGAGTGATTCCTACATCTGGATACATGCCTCTCAAATGTCCTAACACATGAAGCTGAAATCTGGCCATGCACTGATCAATGTCCTGGCATGTGTCTCACAGAAGGTGACTAGGGATTGTGTGGCAGGTAGTGGTAGTAATTCAAGAGGCTACATCACTTGGGTATTTCTGAAAATGTTACCCATAATCTGTGATGTGTTCTACAGAATTATACAAAGGTATCATTACTGTCCAGCCTAATAAACCTTGGTTACACCTATAAAATATTGAATATCAAGTCCTTGAATCCCTCAGCCAGCTCTCTCTTATCTGGGATTGCTCAAGGTCAAAAAATAGAATTTTTCTTCCTCAGAGTAATGATGCAGAAGCAGGAAAGGTATTGTATTATTCTTCAGCTGGCCTTTTCCCATGCTACCACTCCATTCCAAGAAAGATGTAAAAATCCCAAAAGCAACTACTTCAAAAAACCCCCAACAGTTGCTGCTTACAGTATCCAAATCAATTTTTAATTTCCCTCCACAGCAGAAGCTACAAGTGACATGAGAAAGGAAACAAGAGAGGGGCTCAGTCTATACCTCTTCTGTAAGAAATTACTAACTACTGAAAACTGTGTCATCTGCAGTTCAGCTTTGTAGTGCTTCTCATAAGTGTTCAGTTAAGAGGTGTGAAATCTCATTCCAAAAACAAATTGCTAAAGTATTTATTTCTGTAATGCAAAAGATCTTCAGAAACAACTCAATAAAAAGAAAAGCCTGGACAAGAGTATGGATCTGACTTCCACAAATTTGGGCTTGTATCTTAACTTTATCCCCAGCTGCCCACCCTCTCAGGACCACCCTCAGACACTGCTGTCTCAGACTGGCACCAGGTTGTAATTCAACTCATTGTACTGGCATGACCTGGCACTCCTGCCAGGAAAAATCAGGCATGGCTCTGGAAATCAGCCCCCACTTTTTTCTAAAAGCCCAAGTGGTATTGTGAATTGCTCCTCTGCACTAAGATCTAGACTATTTAGAAGTCAGAAAATTAATTATTTGCAGATTCCCAAAATGATCTAATAATGTGCTGCTAATACCTAGCTTATTCCCTCATCCATCACCAAACCCTGCATTTATGTTTATGTTTTATATTTTTTGATCTCACTTTTCAATCTAATGACACTTAGTTTTAAAACAAAGCTGAGTACATTGAACAAAACCAGTCCCACTGCACACTAGAAGAACACATATGACTATTTTTTTGCAGGTATTTGAAAAATAAATTTGCTCTTTGGTCTCCAGAATACTATTATTGGTTTAGATCCCATAGCACAATTGATTAGCTCTCTTTGTGCCCTACCTCACACTTACCTTGGCCAGGACTTGTAAGGCTCAATTAATCAATCATGTATATAGAGTCTTAATTAGATTGTAAGCTCTTTGGGGCATGCTGTTGGCATTTGTGCATTGTGTAGAGCAACACAGGTCTGTTCCTTTTCCAGGAACCCTGTGCCACAAGTTCATAGATAAAAACAATGGGAGAGAAATGGAAGTAAATACATCCAAAGCTTAATTTGATCTACTTCCCAGTCTTCTATAAACAGTAAGAGCTAATGGGGACAAAGGACACACAATTATACACAACTAGAACAAGATCTGTCCTGTGAAAACTGGTGCCAGGCATTCAGAGAGTGGTCAAAACTTGGCCTCCTATAAGAGCTGATGATCTGTTCAGGCTATCAGCATTGGCATTTCCTGCCCTTTCCGTGTTTATGGAATATTTGAAAGTGTCTAGCAGGCAAAGTTTCTGTCAAACTTCCTCTCTGCTCCTAGTCGTGTGGCCTAGAGAGTGTAAGTGCCTTTGACTTGGAGGATTCCTTTTGCTGCTTTTCAAGCACCTCTCCAGTTTATATTTAAACTGCTTTTCAAATGTTGCAAAGGAGCAGATATTTTGTTGCATTATTACCATCTATGAAGGATTAGAAACACCCAAGCTTAGAAACACCCAAGTGTGTATCCTAATGTGCATAATGTCCTAGTGAAACCTTTCCCATTAACAAAAAAGTTGCAATTCCTTATTGGTATCAAACCAGAGAGAGTGCAACAGTACTATTCAATCCAGGATCCATAATGCACTTGAATTTCATACTAATATCCAAACAGTGTGGCTGGACTAAGACTGAGGCAAATAGGAAGTGTGAAAAATCTTCCCCATTCAAATGCTCTACAAAAGTTGCTATTTCTTATTAGCTAAGGTAAACTTTGACATCTGTGCCATGGCTATGCTGCATTGTGGAGCACAGTGTGAGGTGAAGCAGGGAAATGAAACCCTGCTAACTCCACCCCGTAGGAATGTATACATCCATAAATAGTTTTGGCTATTGGGTTATACAGGCTGAACCAGGTCACAGCCAAGCAAGTTTTTCAGAGGCTGCAGCAGGTGTGCAGACTTGGTCTTCAGAAAATTAATCCTTATCTAGTAAACTTGTCAGTAACCAGAGACAAAAATGTGTGACTGACAAATTATGCTTTGTTCATTTGGAGGAGAACACCTCAAGGAAAGCTGCTTCTACCTTGTCCAACACAAAATCATGCTGGCTGAATATTTCTGAGCACATAAGGCTCACATACCAGTCATCCCAGTACCCTACTGGCAGAGCTTTGGTCTCTTGGAAACTGTTAGACATCAACATTGCCACTTGCATCAGAGTAGCGCTGAGAGCTCTCCTTGCCACTAGGACAAATGAATCATGCCTTATCCACAGCTTCAAATACATTTACCCCAAAGGCAGCGTGGAGTCCCAGTGAAGCTGATGTGAGCCACAGGCTCACACCTTCAGGGCAATGTGCTTCTCAAGTGTTCACAGAAGAGAACATTAAAGTTTCATTTTCTGTTGTCACCGTTTTTATCAACTAAATGTGCAGTGGCTGTTAGCAGTGCAGGGCTGTGGCAAACCTTCCCAGTAAGTCTTGTGAAATTTGCTTCAGATGATGCAAATGTGCTATCAGCTAGACCTCCCCATTGCTATCTGATGAACTCCCATTCTATGCCTGAATGTGAGAAACACAGCCCACAGCCCAGAATGTGTGGATCACTGTGTTCTCAGGAAGTATGCAACTAATATAACTATTTGTGCTCTGTCCCACTTGAGGGTAAAGAAAAGGGGTGAAAAAAACCACCATAGCACAGCAAACATCAGTCCTCACACAGGAAGGCTAAGGACTGCATTTTGCTCAGCTAGCCCGGCCTTTGTGAGAAGTTATATTTTACACTTGGCAGTAGCTCCCTGATATGTGCACAAGGAGATCCTCTGAATATCACTGTTACTTTCTGGGACAGAAGAGCAGAAATGTCCATCACTACATCAGTTACAGTTATTCTTTTAATTGTGCTTTTGTCAGTAGCTCAGTTATTGAAATATGTCCAAGAAAGTTTTTGAGTTAGGCATGCATCAGCTTTTAGTGGAAAGCTGTATCTCAAATGAGATACCAAAGATACTGTATCTGCATTTTCCATTAGATTATTTCAGTACGTCAACCATCCATCCCTCTGCTGTGAGGACGAGATGTCCCCCAAAGCTTCACTGTACAGTCCTAAATTTGTTATAGGACTACAAAAGAATCTTCTGGAAAAAACTTTCCATTAATGTATCCTTCACTCTCCATTACAGACCTCACCCAAATAACACTGTAAGAAATGAAGAAAATAAAGCATGCGAACATGGGAAGGAACAGCACTTATGAACTGTGGGGGAGGATCCTGAGAGCCCATGTCCCCTTTCGCTGCTGAGCCAGCAGCAGCAGGCAAGAGAGCCTCTTCAGGGCATCTCCTCAGTGGAGGAATGCCAGTGGGAAAGACTGAGAAGGAGTCCATGTCCCTGTCCTTTTCTCACCTCCCTTCATGAACTCCTTGGTGCTCCTTCTAGCACCATGACCCCATCTGCCTTCATATTTTTTTTTGCCTGCCAGCTCTATGACAACTGCAAGAGCCAAAACGGGTACAAAAAGGTCTTCCTCAGCTGCTACCCACTTCCCAAAAGGAATTTACACTTAGGTTTCTTGCAGGGATACAGACAAATTATCAGGAACTAGCCTTTTCCTCTTTTAGGTTTAAAAAAATATTTTTATGACGTGTTTATTTTGCATAGTATATGTCTGATAGATCTTCTCTTTCCCTCTTAAAAAGAATGAAAAGCTCATCTGTTAAGATAAATATTCTTCTGCACAGGTGTGTTGTTCTTTTAGGTTTTTTACACAGACATAGAGGAATTTGATTTTGCAGGCATACGATTTTTATGTCTGCTGACAGACATCACTTTGTATGTACATGTGTGTATGTGTGTGCATTTATGCATGTAAAAGAACATAGAATAAATGGCTCCTATTGTCTGGAAAATACATTGCCATTTCCAATTTGAAATGTAGTATTAAAGACAAGAATTGAATTCCAAAAAATTTTAGAAATCAAAACTATTTTTGCATTGTCTCCTTAAGACCAGGGGCTAAATTGTGCGTTGTATAAATCAGTCTCTTTCATGGCACACAGGAAGGAGCTTATTAGCAATGGTTACACTGTATAGCAAATGTACAGACTCATTAATGTATATTTACAGAATAAACAACACCAGACTTCTCGTCTCTTTTACAAGGGGAAAAAAAATACCACTTAACACCACAATAAGCCCATGATAGGATACCAATTTTACTGGGATCTACTAGCAATGTGGTAGTAAGATTAAACAAATGTGTTGCTATACCAGAGGTAATGCTTCATTACCATTAAACCTTCCTCATCTTTTACATGTGTTGGGCTCCAAAGCCACTGAAGTCTTTCACTAGCCCAATTATAATTTCTCATTTTATTCCTACTTGTCATTATGTGGACAAATGAGCAGGTCAAACCCTCCCCAGAAAAGCCTAGTTCCCATTTCACTTCTAGAGAAATTGTAGTTCCACACCTGCAGCAGATGAAACCCAGCAACCATGCTGGTTATCAGGGCTTCCCCACCTCTCCTCCCATGTTTGGTTAGGGGAAGTTACAAAATTATTTGGATTCTGTAAGGAAAAAGGATGAACCCCATCTCAGAAAGGAAGGTGCCATGTCAGTGTGGAAGGGATGTTCTTCATCTCTGTGTTCATGTTTTCAGCCAGGGGAAACCAGGAGGGGTACTGTGCTTAGGAGAGACAGAGGTATTCACAGCCTGAACTGTGAATACAGCCAGCTGTGTTTGGGGTGGGGATAGATGATGAACAATTCTACACTTCCCTAGGCCACACAGGTGTTTCTTTCCCATTGCAAATCCGGGCACAAGAAGGGAGCAGTGTGTCCCAGTCCACCCCACAAGAAGGCAAATAAGTTTTTCATAGTGAATTCTATATGTGCATGTGTTGTTCTCCCTTGCAAATAAATTCTTATCTGGAAAGACCCAGAAAGATATCTCCAAAATCTAGATGCAGCATGAGGGGTGCAGAAACAGCAGTGTTCCCTAGCTGGCAGTCATCATTCTAGTGCTACTGAAACCATCCTGCTTCAACACCAACCACTGCCACCACTTCCGAGCATTGCAACACATATTCACAGCAGGAAAAAACAGACTTAATAGCTCAGTCGATAGAACACTGGGGAGTAGAGTACCATGAATGATCTCCCTCCAAAACAACCCTAAGCCAACACTGAAAATCAGAGTTTCAAGCTCTTAGCTTTGTGTTTTGGTTTCTGTCTAAAACCACCAAAGATCTTGGAAATTCAAATCCATAGTGGGGATGGTGGCTGATCACAGCTTCTTACAAATACAGGATGCTTTTCAATTATGAAATATGGAGAATTAATATTTCCCTTTCTATTAATTGCAACACAAGCTGAAAGTGTCACCAACTTTAGTTAAAACCTACCTTTCCATTGCATTAAACATTTCTGTTACTTAATCACCAGGGAGGGCAAAATCATGTGCAAATCCTTTCTGCTACATGAAGGAATTAGCAAGTCCTTTCAAAGCTCTCTTATTTTTATTATTTTTCAAGGAGGGGTCAGGGAGAAAGGCAAATTCTTACATTGTTCCATAAAATAATCTAGAAGTAACTGAAAACTCTGGTAAGAGCCACTTCCTCAGAAGAAACTCTTCCAGAATAAAAAAACCAAAAGGCTTCTGTGAAAGTTCTCCTTACTCTTCAGTCTCTTCTCCTTTTTCTTTTTTTCCCCTCCCTCTTTAAACTCTGATATGTGGCTTGGAAGAATGGAAGTCAATTCATTCTGTCACATCTCTCCACTTTTTCTACATTTATTACACTTATGAAATGAGACAGTTTTGGACTGTCTTTGGGGGAGGAGAAACAGGGGAAATGGAAGGTGAATACCAAAGAGCAGAACACGGATTTTAACTTCCCTTTTTGGATCAGCTTTGTTTTAGTTGGAAATTGAGAGCAATTCCATGTTTGCTTTGGAATTACTAATTCTCTGCAAATCTTCAATGGGGCTCTTAATCCCATTTTTAGGTATGGATTTTGGTATGTTAGGGTTGAAATCTTATTTACAAAGGAGTAGGAGTTACTTCCAAAAATCCCATTTGGTGTCTGTGGTCTTTGTATAGCTGATGGTGGAATGATAGGTATCTTATTGGGTTCTCTTCTCATGCCTATAACTTAGACATGTAAATCCTTCTCTGGATATGTCCCCCTAAACTGACATAGATACAAGAACTAGGCAATATTCCTAACTTAAAAATTTGTAAGAGTCAAAGAAAGGGAAGTACAACATCAAATAGGTTACTTTACCAGGAATTCTGTTCCCTGCAGGTGCACCTTCACAACACAGAATTCACTCACCGGCCAGAGAGGGAGCAGCAGAAAGTGTGTCATATTGCAGGCTGCAGGTCTAACCTGTTTTTTGGGCTGCTGCTCTGCTGGCCTACATGTTGAGGAACAACCTGTCTTTGGAGGCCCAAATCCTGGGGTGCTGTCTGATCCACCTTCACAAGTTACTGTCTATTCACACTTTTTCATTATAAAGGATACACTGAGGGTGAGCAGGCACTGACTGCTATGGCATATCCTGCCTTCATGTGGGGTAAAGCTTTTTCCAGAGAGACCATCTTCTAGAGGCTACAAGAAACTTCACATACTGGGCTCAATGAGAAAGGTTCAGGGGCAAATCTCTGAGTGGGATTGCTCCTGGCTTTAGGACTACAGCTCCAAAAAAGGACCTCCTTCCTTTTCCTACTCTACTATAAAGGGCTTGTTCTACGCTGAGGAAACATGGAGTAGCAAGGCCACACTGTAAATCCTTTGCCAAAAATCTCTAACATGAGGATGCTGCCACAGTGACACTGTGTTTGCACATTTTGCTGTGGGGAACTCACACTTGAGGGGAGAGCATAAGTGTAGGTCCTCAGCAGCCAGGAACCACCTCCTCCCAGGGAGACACTATAGCTGGAGTTGAAATTACAGAAATGAAAGGAGAGGCTGAACAAAATCAAACCAGCAGCTTGCTCCAAATGGCACCTCTGTAGATGCAGCTGGTCCCTATACTTTGCTACAGTCCAGCAGTTAAGCTTTTCACTTAGGGCATGCTCCTGAAGAGCACTTGACTTGAATGGGAGCTTGTTCAAGGGAAAAAGCAAAGCTCCAAGAAAGAGTAAACAAGAAATACTACAGAACAGAGGGATAACTGCCGTGGGGAGGTTCATCCCAACTTTTGATGCAGAGTCATTCCTTTAAAATAACCTGAGGTTTAGCAAGCTGCAGTTACGGAGGTCCTCCCTAGCTTGAAACACACCCCCTTCCCAGCCAGAGCCCTGTATTTGAGTTGTGCTGCAGCCACAGCTGAGATCCTGCTAGATAATTTTAACTCCCGAGCTAGAATGGGGCTTATCTCTGAGGCACATCTCTTCTGCTCAGATAAAGACAACTTCCTCTAACTGCAGATTAGATCAGCAGGCTCAGTATCCGTACCTAAAAGCCACACAGCTAAACACACTGCATCTCTCCAGTTCAGGCAACATTTGCCGCTTTCTCAATGCTGAGGAAAAAACTTGCACAGCTCCCAGGCTTTCCCTGGCTTTTGCACTGATGTTCCCTTCTTAAAACGTGGTGGTACCCAGCAAGCATTCATGAAACTGGCCACTGCTCCACAAGCTACATATCTCTGGAGAAATAAGGGAAAAAAACCATAGCTTCACCACCCACTGCAACATTATGTTGCCACACCATGGCAACAGAAACCATACTTCCATCAAACAGGACAAGAGTAAAAAAAAATCCTTGCAAAATGAAAGAGAAATAGCTGGAAAAGTACAACTCTTCTTTAGGATCAGTTCTGTTTTCAAGGATTTGATTTTATCACATGCTTTGATTGCATCAGAGGACAATTCTTTATGTGCCCGTTTACCCAGTGGCTTTACCCTGGCTTTGCACAGGCTGAGTGAACTGTGCTAGTGCAGCACAGCCTATGTTGGAACTGTGGCAGCTCTCTTCCTGACTGGCTCACCCTCACCCTCCCCTCATGAGACTACTTGCAAGTTTGTTTTGAAAATGTTCTCCCTCCATTGCTTGCAGAAAGCATTTTTAAATTTGATAAAGGAATATACCTTCAGTAAGAAGGCTGCTTTCCATTACCCAGGTGAAAATTTGTGCACATTTTGCTAGGTCCTAAGTCATTGCATTAAGCAGAGCTTGTCTATGGCAGCCTGGCCAATTCCTCAGCTTCCCAACAACCACATGCACATGGGTTTCCTGCATCTCAGTCCAGTACACTGTTTCACACTATGCACATGCAAAATATACCTTTGAAGGCTGGAATATACTTTACTTGCCATACAACATATATAAAAGTGTTCAGGAAATCTTTCACATGCTTCTTCCACTAAATCACCCCCATCCTCTTATATACAAATGCCCAGAAGTGTTTTGCATACAAAAAGAAAATAATCCTGACAAAAATATGTCCTGTGTTCCCCTTAAAAACAGTTAAGTCATACCAGCAGGGTCTTAGAGCATGCAACACCAGTCCATACTGGGGACTGGTACTCTGGGGCTAGAAACAGGGGCTTTGGATCAAGCAAGAGGGGAGATTCCCAACTTCCCTATTTTTAAAAGTTCCTAAAATATTTTAGTTACAAGTTTTTCAATTCCTTCAGAAGCCTCCTCAGTTGGACTTTCAAGCCCTGTTGCATTGTGAAGGGATAAAGGCAATTCTTAAAGCTTCCCAAATGGTCTTGAAAGAAAAATTCTCTCTGGTCCCAGAGCCAGTAGGGCTACATGAGGTGAGAAAACAGTTACCAGCAACTATCTGCAAAGGCTCTTCAGCTCCTACACACTTCCATACCTTTGAGCAGCAGAGCTGTCCATCTGAAACCTGAGCAAGTAAAACAGATTACATAGCCCTCCAGGCTACTTTAGTTCTCTGAATGGTTAGGTGTTGCTGAAGCACAGGAGGTTCTGTGTGAATACAAGAAACAATTTTTTCCCAGTGAGAGTGCCACAGCACTGGTACAGACTGCCCAGAGAGGTTGGGGAGTCTCCTTATCTGGAGATGTATTCAAAACCATCTGGATGTGCTTCTGTGTGACCTGGCCTAGGGAATCCTGCTGTGGCAGGGGGGTTGGACTAGATGTTCTTTTGAGGTCCCTTCCAGCTTCTAATGTTCTGTAATTCTGTGTCTACTTGCATACGTGCAACATGTGCGTTTTATTACTCATACAGAACACCCTGCCTTCATAGCCACTGGACTCCTATAGGAAGAACATGCAGAGATATTTAGCTCTGGCAGTCATTTTCCTCAGCCTCTTTCCCTGCCCTACAGAACTGCCTGGGCAGCAGTGAGCTGGACCTGTCTCAAGCAACAGGATGGATTTTGCAAGCTGGGGTGGGGCACTTCCCTTTCTGGCTTTTCTGTCTTCTCCCCTCCATCTCCAGCCTTTCCACACTTTCACTGTCCCCACCCAGCTATGTGTGGGTTGCAGCAGATTTATGTAATGGCAAGCTCTTGTGGTTGGCCTGGTGGCCCCTCAGCAATGCTTGTGTCTGTGATCTCAAGTGGTTAAGCTCCTTTGAAGAAAAAGTACTGAAGCAGCTCAGAATGAGGACACATGCTTGTACCAGTAACCAGTAACATGTGAACGTTACCACCTCTGAATGCCTATGGCTGGAGGGAGGGATGACCCCAGGATGCAAAAGCAGTGCCAGGTTCCCAGTGCCACCAAGCACTGAGGCTCTGCAGCTACATAGGCTTCTGCTTCAACAACTGGGGAGGGAGGTAATATCAGTCTCTTAATTTTAACTCTTCAGCTCATTCCTTTTAACATCTCTTCCCATACTAGTGACCTTTATTTTAGACAAATAGAGAATTTCTAAATGCATATAAATTTCATCTGTCTTCTGTTGATATCTAAATTACTTTGACTTGTTACTTTGGGCATCTTCTATCAGTTGTCCAAGAGTTTTAACCCCAATTTGTGAGATAAGTTGTCCTCACCTCTTCCTCTCAGAAATAAGAATACCAGTACACATTACGTATTCCAGGTCGAGCCTATAACCTGTGGCTATGGTGGCAATCACTCTTTTTGGTGAGAAACCCTTGAGTTCTGTGTTGGAAGGCTAAGTTGCCATCTTCAATGCTGAGCTGACAGCCTCTTTCTGAAGCCACTAACACTGTGAGATGGCTACAGTATTGGCAGTTATGGATAAAGGAAGGTACTGCCTGCCTTTCTAGGCAAATGCTACCACTGCAGCAAATAGTTTTTTCTGCATAAACTAGGGTCCAACCTGTAGTTCCCTGAATCATTAGCCTCCCACACATGGCTTAATTAGAATACAGTCCCAGTGCAGAAAGAGTCCTAAACTACAAATGTTTGCCCCATAGAGGATGTTCAGTACTGATTATCCACAATAGGTGCACTCAACATTTAACCTGAAACTTGAATGGAGATAGTAAGAAAAAGCAGAAGACAATTCAGATCAGCTCCTATGTTATAGGTTAACATGTTAAATAGGGCTGCCTGTCCAAAATAGGCTGCAAAGCACTAATTCTTAACAGAATGGAATTTCAGTGGGATGTATATTTCCAAATAGATGTAATTTCCAAAACATGTTTAGGAGAGGTGGTAAAGCAGAATCTCTAGTGCCCTAAAAAGCTGTAAAAATCTCTCCCTTTGCTTGTCTGAAAACATTCCCTGTGTTTTCTAGAAAGATTAAGTATAGAGCAGGTGGGTGAATAGAGTAAAACAAACTACTTTAAAAAAGGTGTAGTTTCAAGATCAGCCTGAGAAGGAAATTTGGGGTGGAAGACAAGGAAGGAAGATGATCTAGTGAATAGAGCAGCAGAAATGAAGTTTGAAGGAGGAAGCTGCTCAACACATAGTGGCATTCTGGGAGTTACAACATTAAAAACATAGCAAGCTCATCAAGGAAATGAGGAGACATAACAGTGACAAAAATACATTTTTTAATATGTTTCTGTTTTGCTATGCTGCTTGGGGCTGTTACTAGAAACTGTTGATGATTCTACTTCCACAGCTGACCTTTCCACACCCACTTATCATATTTACATTGGTCAGAAGTAACCCATGTCTTATGTACCTCTGTCTGGGGACACAAGTCAAAGCACACATTTCATGGACCTCTGGGCAACTTCTGTATGAAATTTGCACCCTCTCTAGTCACTTTAACTGAGACACTCAGAATCTGAAGACATACAATAAAATCTGGCAAGTGAACTGAGTACTTTAACTTCTGAAGTCTATTACACCTTCATTCTCAGAATGAGAAAGGTGTTTCAAAAGGTTCTCTCTCTCAGGTCTATAGCACCAAATTCAAGTTTCAGTATAGGGTTGGAAGAAGCAAGAAAGGAGATTTTTGAAAGCACACAGAGGAGCTAGAGCCCATCTTCCTTTTCTCCCCTAATTTTTGACCTTTAAGATGCTAAACTGACAAAAAAGATAATGAAACTTTTAACTCCAGGGTTAAAGGTTTCATGAAGTGTAACTAAAAATCTGAGTAAGCAAATGGTCATTTGAACATTTCCATCTCCCAAGCTGACTGAAATTAAACAGATTTCTCACCTAATTTTAGCAAGAGCAGGTAAATACTTACTCTTTTCATTTAACAAACCTGCAATTTCCACTGTTACCCCCTGTAACACTATGTGCACAAAAAAGTCCTCCAGAGCCAGGGGCCCTATTCTATAAATGCCTGACCCAAATTACCCTTCTTCTCTGCATGTTGCATGGACAACTAATCTCTCAGGGTGTTACAGATTAAGCAGAATGCAGTGCAAATCAGATGTTGAAGTAGAGCAAAGTGCATAGGGGATTCCCTTTTGACAAAGGAAACAGATGGGACTGTACAAAAATCATACAGAGCAAAATTTTTGCCTGAGCATGTCTGCTCCTGTGCTTTGCCTGTCAGTTATCATAGGCTACAGCCTATCTCCCAGCTAAGAGATGGATAACCTCAGTGGGCCTTTACAATACTCTGCCACCTATCTGTTATTCTTCAAATCACTTTTTTTCTGATTATCCTTTTCTACCTAAGTTGGGTGATAAATAAGAGTTGAAAGATCTTAGGACTTGGAGAAGTCAGTGTTGCACTGTCTATACTGCCATGGCACTGCCTGCCGTGAAAGACAGTTCTCTTCACCACTAACACATCTATGCCATCATATAGTCTAAACACCACTGCTAAGGCATTGGTTTATCCTAACACAATTCTTCTGACAGCAACCCAGAATGTTCATAACAATTGTATGGCTCCTGATATGTTTGGGGCAGGAGTTCAGACCCTTTCTGTACAAAAGGAGAATTATTTTTTTCAGTATACTGTTTTCAAAAAGTTAGTTTAGGACTGAAAAAAGGAGCAGTAGAAGAGGTAAAAGTGTATGCAGCTTTACAGAAAAGACAAACATTGCAAGCCCTGGAGCTGATACCTCCATTTAAGGTCATCCATAAAACAGAATACTGTGAATTGTCTTTCTTCCTGTTGACTATAGTAAATACCTCACTACAAGATGTGACCCTTCAAAACCAAAGAGCTATGGGAGAGAAAGTGGCTGTAGAACAAATGTTGAAGTCAGGACATGGAAAATATATATATATATATTTTTAAATAAAAATATCAGAGATTTTACTGAATTCTTATAAAATCTGAGCTCAGACAATTTTCATCTGGAACCACGTTTAATTCCACTTCCCACACAGGATAAAAAACATCTTTACCACAAGAACTTCAAGTAATAAGTTATGCTTTAGAAATAAGACAAATAGTAGGACCTTTATAACTTCTCTGTGGATGAAAAGGCTTGTTGTCCTTGCCTTTCCCAAATAAAAGACTGCACAACAAACACTAAGCACCTGAGTAACCCTATGGTGAACAAGATGAAAAGGCAAAAGACCTGCTTATACACCAGCTTGCTATATAGCACTTCAACATTTTCAGCATACTCTATACTAATAGTTCTCATGAGAGTGGACTTACCCAACATTCTTTCATTCTTAGCACACTGTTGTCCTCCAGTACTAGTTGAAAGGTCCTCTGGTACAGGCATAGGTTCATCTGCATCATCTGGGACATCACTAATTGGAGGACTTTCCTTTCCTAGTAGTGAAAGAAAGAGCATCAGTTAGTCATCAGAGTACCCCATTTTCAAATAATATTGCAACAGGAACCACAAAGCAAATAAAACTTAACAAAAAATAGAAACACTACAAAAAGCATGACATTCTTAAGACCAAAACTTGCTGTTCTGCAGGGGAAAAATATTTGGATACAGGGGAATTATATTTGTGAAAAGAATGCATGGCCAAGGGCTCTTCTGAATTTCCTGAACTCTGGATACACAGTTACACTGAAGTCTGGATACACAGTCTTACCATTTGGATATTTGTAACACATATGGATATTCTTCAGCTGCTCTTCTCAGAAGATCCAGTTCAGCGAACACAAATAGCCATCTTCTGTAAAGATTCTTCCTTCTTCCACAAATGCTCCTTGAGAGTACATCCAGATTGGCTTCAATGACATAGTGAGGTCTAACCCACAAGTTTCCTGGGGCTTTAATAGAACTAACCAAATAATAAAATTTTATCTTCAACTGAATATTCAACTGTATCTTCAACAAGCTTCACTAATACCCACAGACCAAGCTTTAGCTGGTCCTTGTGACTACAAGTAACTAACTGCCTGCAGCTCCTGGGACTTCCTAAAATGTGTCCAATTGGCAGAGGTCAGCCAAAATATAGCTTAAGGCTTTTATGATCTCTTACATGTAAGCAGGAAACAAACCCTAGCATCTTGTGTACACAAGGTTTTGCAGAAGAAGATAATCTGGTGCTTTAGCATATTGTAAGTATTATGGAAGTGTTTCAGAGAAGAATGCAATGCAGTAAGGAAAATAACTCTCCTGCTAAGTATTACACTTCCAGAAATGGTGAGGTTGCTTAGCTTAGCTTAGTTAGGCTAGCTTTCAGTCACAACATACATATCCTGCCCACAGTACTATTGCAGAGCTTCTTTTAAAATGACTTCACACATCTGCAACAAAAGTGTGCTTTGGAAACAACTACAAAAAGAATTATCTAGGTGATTAGTTTCATTGACTACTACTAAAAGCAGCAAAACCAAGATGTTACCAATTTACACTGATGCAGTTTATGCATCATGTGTAAATCCTGTGGCAATCAGCACACCAGCAAAGGCACTAATTTCATGGCACAAAGGCCTAGTAAATTAGTGGTATTTCTCAAGAAAATTCCCTCATTAACACACAAACATTCATTAATTCTGAAATCACTTCTCAGAAAAGGAAAAACTAAAACAAATACAGCTTATTTAAGTGACAACAGTCTGGTCATGTCAGTAATAAGTTTAACTTGAAAGAAGAAAATGGTTTCCTCACAACACCCTGCATGGAGCAAAGCATCATGCTTTCTGATCTAAACTGAGCATGACAGGGGGAGAAATGACAGGCAGGTTTACATTATCTTCCAGAATAGCTGGTTTGGGTTATTTGCACAGATTTAGGTTTAAATGATCAAAATGAGTGGGTGACTGAATTTCTTAATGATGCATCTGTGGGATTATCTCTGAGCAGCAGTGGTGGGAGCAGCAACAGATGAACCATCTAAAACTGCAGCCAGAGGACTTGAGGGTAAAAAAGGGTCAGTCTTGCATTGTTAGGGGTACTGACTTTGTAAGGTCCTGCTTGTCACCAGCTTCTATGGGGTATTCTTGAATGGGCAAAATCACACCTGCTGGATGTGAGTGCAAGAGGGAAGGTGGATTGTGTAATGGAAATAAAGGACTATGAATTTTACAGCAAAGGAAAATAAAAGCACAAAGTTAATTAAAACAGTTTTTGCCTTTCACTGTTTAGCTCCTTATTTACCTATTCCTGTAGTTTTCTGAACTATCTATGGGATGTAAGGAACTTAAAGAACTGCCAGCAACTTTCCAATGCAAGGGCCACCCTGCCAAGCTGAAGTATCACTTACAGACAGAATGCATGGGTGAGGAGAGAGGGCTGAAATAGTTCAGCTTTTTCAACACTTCCCCCTTCCCCCCTTCCCCTCATCCCACCTCCCCAGCAACAAAACAAAACCCCAGCAGTTTAACTGAAGGGCAACAGGGAGGCTGGTCAGAATGGGCTCTCTTGACACTACATGTAGGCTAATGAAATTTGTTAAAAAGTAATAGTAATCAAAAGCCACCTGCATCCTCCAAGGTCCAAACTGTGCTCTCAGTTACAACAGTGGAAGCTGATGATTTGACTTAGTCTAGATTCAGACAAACTCTTACCTGAAAAACCTGAAGGGGTTTTTTTTGGCCAAAAACTATTATAAACACTTAATATCAGACCTATGAGATAACAAATAGCAAACAAAATCAAAACTTTCTTAGGATGTAGTTAGACACCCTACAATAAGCAATCTAAGTCAAAGCACCCTTTTGGAATAGAAACCTGTCAGTAGATCAGTACTTTCACAGTCTATGGTGACCTGTTTGCTTCACTAAACAGATATCAACCTTCTACTTGTTAAATTCATAGTTGTTTGCCCAGGTGGCATGAGTCAGATAAAAGCCTCATGGACTTGGTGACACAGAAGCCAGAGATGTGGTACACTTCTCTTTTGAAGGAGGCTGTAGTTAAGAAAACAGTAATCTTGGCTTTAATAACTCATTTCATATCTTTGATTTCTTTCTATTACACATGATCAAGAAATCCCTGCATGCAAAAAGGCAAGGGAAAAATAGTGGATTTAAAATAGATATCCTTGTTGAGCTCTGTGTTTTGAATTCTAGAGCATGATATTTGTATTTCATGTCTTAACTACATTTAAATTGTTACACCATGAGAAGTTCACTACTGCATGGTAATCTTACAGATATGCAATCTCACTAACATCCTTTTGCCAATGACAAAGAAATGCAAAAGGGCTAGGGAAAAGAAGGGAACAATTTCCTAATTAATTTCCTATCACACATGTCCAGAACAGCAACTGGTCAAAGGGATGTTACTGAAAAACCCCACTGAGTAGCAAGTACCAGGGTAAATTATTGAAATGTCACATAACAGAGCAATGTACAGAGATTTATTCCATCCTCATTTTATATTTTTGCTCAAAATTAGAAGTGAAGTATAAACAATGCAATTTAATCTTGAGATGGGGGAGTGTCTTTTTTTTCCCCCCTAATTTTTACAAAGAGCCACCTGACATACCAAATGAAAAAGACAAGTGAGCTGTAGAATTGGAGTTCTGTTCCTGGCACTTCCACTGATTCATGGTGCCCTTGGTTTAGTCATTAATGGAAATAACTTCAACTACAGCCTGTATCATACATCCCCCCAGTTCACCCAAAAGCTCTGAAAGATGGTCTCAGAAAGACTGTCATTTCTGTATGAAAATTGCCAGAGAAGTGCCTAACCTGCCAAAGGTGCCTGGTAAGACTCTCAACTTCTCTCTGTGTGAGTTTCCTCATTTCTGCCCTAGCAATATAGTTAAAGACACAAGGAAAAAGAAGGAGGGTATGAAGTACCCAGCCTCCTGAGGTTTTATGCATCCTTTATTCCTACCAAAGTCCATAGCCTGGTGTTTCTTTAACATCTCAATTCAGTCCTGAGAGCAATTCAGTTCATGCCAGGGATTGTGCTGCTGGAGCTATGACTGTTAAAAAGAAAGCCAGGGCAGGATTTCTTACAGAAATCTCATTATCCATCCTTTCACAAACTAACATTGGGCATATTTAATACCTGAGGGTTGTTTCCTATAAAAACACTAGAATCACTGGAGACATCATACAAAAAAAGCAACATACACATGTTTCTGTATAAGAGTCACAACACAATTCCTGTCCCCTTTTCACCAATAGACCCTCAAACCTCCAGTGAAAAGTCATTCTGGGATGGAAGCCAGACCCTTAGGTGGGAGACACCAGCCCAGGATACACTCATTTCTACCTTCCCAAGACCTAGCAAGAAGGTCAAATGCAAAACTCTTCTTCCTGCTTTTGTAGAGCACAGCACAGCCTGGTCGGTGCTGGGGGATCTTTTTATGTTAGATGTGGAAACATTTGTACTGGTTTTTAACCTTCCTTAACTGTTAGGCCCTAGAACTGAGAAAAAAAAAACCAGAAAAGGCAGGAAAAATACTGCTTGTTAAGTTAGATATTATCACTGTTTTCTGCCTCCCTTGTACGGGTGCCGGATACCGTTTGGTTAAATGTATGTCAGCTCTCTCCTCATTTCAGAACTGCAACTGCTTGCCTCATGATATATCATTTTCAGGAGAAAAATAAAGTGTGCAATCTGTGCTAGTCACATGATATTTCAGTTCCTCTAGAAGCCAGCCATGCCTGGATTCCCCGAAGCAGGAATGCCTGTGTGCATACAGTGTTTGACTTGCTCATGCTTGTTTTATACCTGCTTGGCCCAGCTTGCCCCTGCCACGTGGCATAAAGCACATGGCTCCAAACTACTGCTTCTGAGCTCACATGATTTCTTCTAGAGACCAACCCAACAAAACAAAACAAAGAAATCCCCTGAAACTAATTTTATTTTTAAATTTATTTTCTTTTTAAAACACAACCGAATGCACTAGTGAACCAAGTCACTTAATTCCATAGGCTCAGACAGTAAGGTACACTTGATGAGCATTACTCAGAGAGCAGGAGAAATAAACAAAAGTGGTTTTCAGCTGAAACTGTGCTGATGTCTAACTGGTTCCCAATATACAGCACACCCTCATCATGCAAGGAAACACCTTAGAAGCATATATAACCCAAGGAGGAGGAAAAGAGGGGGGTAAAGCTTTCTGGATTCACCAACCTATAAGAAAGAAGTAGGTAATATTCCTGCACCTTCAGGTTGTCTACTTTTGAGGTCTAGTAAGAGCTTACAAAGAGACAATACCTGGGGAACATAATCTGACAAACACCTTTTTCCAGAAGGCTGAGTTCACACACAACCCAGATCATAAATGAAAGTAAATTAGCAAGTTCTTTCTTTGACCAGTTGTTCACAAATCCAGCTTGCAACCCAACACAACTCACAGCCCCTGCTCACAGAAAGTACCAGATGCTCAGTGATAGCAACAGCAGGAAAAGGTCAAAGCAGATTTTTTTTTTCAATAGTTTGTTTATGTAAGTCTACCTCTTACCAGAGGTAAAATTCCTCTTGGATTTTATTTTTTTTTTAAGAAAGCCCTCTCTCATCACAGAAGAGTACTATGCTCATCAGCATGATTTGCTAGGGAAGCTAAAAGGCACAGGAAGGTATTAAAGTGGTTGAAATCCTGGAAACCTTTGAGAGTTACAAATTACATACATATGCATATATTTACATGTACACAAACATTCAAAATAGCAAAGTTTCCTGTAAATCTGCCCTTTCAGGGGTGAGACAGATCATAAGGAAGTCAAAGGCTGTGACCTTCTAACCTACTCCTTGACTTAAGGTAGCATCTCCCACACTGCTCCTCCTGATGTGGAAAGAAAAAAAAAATAGCAATGCACTGGTAAGAGTTAGCAGGTGTGAAGCCCAAATTAATATTGCTGTAAAGAATACCACAGTTAGCTGTGGGTATTCAGGGGAGCCTGTGCTGCTGTAGAGGAAGAGGAGGTCAGGGGTCTGGACACCAGGAGCTCATACAAGCAGGAAAGGTTTTCTGCCGGAGACAGAAGAGCTGTGCCTCTCACTGCTCCAAGCAGACCCACAGGGCTTTCTGCACTTAAAGGATTAAACTCCACTGCTTTTTCTGCTAGGGCCACATGTGCTCCAGACATAGCATGTACAGGACAGGTTTTTAATTTGCAGATTGTTTCATGTGACAAAACACTGATGTGTTAAGTATGTCCAGTTACAATGTTAAAATTGTTACCTGAGGAGGGAAGCTCAACCTGCCTCCATAGGGCTGGCTTGGAATGACCTCATACTAAATATGATTGATAATCTGTTAGCATTAAGGATTATTAAACTGTTGTTCTTTAATACATGAAATGTATTTGATTTCCAATTTTCATATGACACTAAAAGTTCTGGGTTCCAATTGTTGAGAAAACTCCTTATCATCTTTGGAAAAGAGAAAGGAAAGGAAAAAAAGAGGAGAAAATTGTGTTCCTATATTTCAGGAAAACTCAGTGACCTAGCCACCCACACTGTACCCTGACCTTCCTGACTTCCTATAGCTAACCTCCAGGTCCTGGCAGTCTCCAAGAGCTGCCTCTTAAGAAAGAGCTGCATGCCCAGGTATCTGCCAAGGAGGAGCCTCCATGATGGGGCTGTTTCGCTCCAGGCTGAACACTAAAAGCGAAAACTGAAAGCCATTAACCGTTGCAGCTGCCAACATATGAGGGAAACTGGGAAAGAGACTAAATTGTCCTTTTTCAATTGCAGAGGCACAACAGTATGAATATGTATTGTCTTGCTAAGGCTATTTTTTAGGAACCAATTTCCAAGGAAGTTAAGAATAAACCCCCGCACAGGGATAAGACTGTACAATCCTATCCATGCCACTACAGGGCAAAACCTAACTTCTCTGCTGTTTAAAAAATGTTCCAAATATTAACATCTTGGACAACAGTTAGAAGTGTAAAGACTCCTCTCAATCAATCTTCTTTTTCCTTTTTACCCCCTTTTTTAAAAACTGATTTTAGTAACAGTGAATGCTCTGGAAGAATTCAAATAAACCTATGTGGTGAATACAGTGTTGTTTGCTTTTAATTAGTATTTGCCCTCTCCCACCTGGTGAACTTTGTTTGTTCTATATTTCTTTTGTAACAATCAGAATTTTGTTCCCAGAAGGAAGAGTGTGAATGTGCACCTGGCCATGCTTCAGGGGTACGCTACCACAGGTTTAATGCAAAATTACATCTATGCTTCTGTAATCCCTTGACTTCTTTATTTACCCAGTTCCTTTTAAAAAATCCATGCACTGTTGAGCTTGGTATCAAGTGATATCATTAATTATATCTCAATTCCCACTCTGGTTTTAAAAAAGTCCCAAAGCAATTTTATCGACAACAAGAAAAATGTTGTAGTGTGCTAGAAAGATGAGCAGGAATTTAGGATTTTCTTTGTAGAAGTATTTGTTAAGGACCTCACCTGAAACCTGGGACATATCTTGAACCTCATCTGTTTCCATTTTCCTCAAGTTACCTGAGGAGAGAAAAAGAGCCTAAGTTAATGCAAAATAACACACACATATACACACTGAGAAAAAAAAACAAACCTAAACCCCCAACCCCACACACAGAGAAGGAGAAAGAAGGGAAAAGGGAAAAAAACCACAACAAAAACCCCACAAAAACAACCAACCCTTTGCTATTTAACTATAAGATTATCTGGGAAGAATAATGTATTTTTCTCTTTATTTCCTCCCTGCATACTTTCTGGAGTATCAGACTGGCACAGACCTTGATCCTTTTAAAAACAGCATTACAAAGATTTATAAAAATATCATTACAAGCACAGGAGGACCAAATTTGTTATTTATTGTTAATTTCCTACTGCATAATAACCCAAAATGCAAACTGACTGCAACAAAATTAAGCAGAAAATTAAATGGCCCTGGGTCATTGTAGGCACAGAATTCATTCTCTTGGTTGATCCATAGTTATGTTCTTTCTAATTTACTGAGCATGCATCGATGAACCTTGAGTCAGCTTGGTGACACGCGTACAATCAGCAATCAAAAAACGAAGCAATTTGCTGAAGAATGTCTCATTTACCCAGGCAGGGCTGCATATCTGAGCAGCAACCACCACTACCTCCATTAATAATGAATACACCTCCAGCTGCAGCAGATGGGCAGAGCAGCAGCTCCAAGCTTTGGCCCCTCGCTCGCCCAGGAGCCCTTCCTTCAGACCGCACCAGCCCGGCACTGTGCGAGGGAGAAGTACCGCTCCCGAAAATAGCGAAACGAGCCCAGGAGGGAAAGGGAACCTGTGCCTTCCTGTTTTGCTGACAGATGGCTGGTTCCACGCTATGGTGAGCGATAGAGGGAAGCTCCTGCCCCCCGCTTGCGACACACCATCTTCCGAGGAGCCAGCGACCAGTGACCACAAGCACCAGGGAGAAGCATGTGGAGGGTTAGTGGCGTAGAAACAAAATTCAGGTTTTCAGTTGGAAGGGGACCCTGTGGGTCCCAGGGCTCGAGTGCTGCCTGCGGACAGCTGGTGGCCCCTTGGATAACAGATGTGCTGCTGGAGCAGGTAGTCCCAGAACAACCTGGTCCCCCACCTTGAAGTATGGCACAAACAGCTGAGGTAGCCTTAGGTAGGGAGGGGTCAAAAAGCCTACAAGCTTTTTGTTCAGCTATGGTATGCTAGGTCAGGTCTCTAGCTGGTGTGGCTGGCTTCACATCCTACCAAGCAGAGGAGCTGGCTTTTTGCTGTTCCTTATAACTGAGATACCTGCCCCAGAAACCCTGTTTCCTGGAATTAGGGGTGCTTTTTCTTGAGGGTTGGAAGCAGAGGAGGATGTGGCTAGAGTTCCTACAGAAAGGGTTCAAACCTTACCCTAACCTTTTTAACCCTACTTCCGTAATTTATATTTTTTTCCACCCCAAATCTTCAACTGGATGCCCAACAAGCTGCAGTGGGGAGATGTAATAGCCATAGTAATATTTATTAATTTCCTAAGTTTTACAGTCTCCTCACTTGCTTCTGAATGTCATCAGTACCATCTAAGCTTCAATATACTACTGCCCCTGCCTTGCAAAATCTGGCTCCTCTCACCAGGTCCATGCTCGACTTGCAAAGAGAGCATGTAGACTGAAGGACTGCAGACAGCCTAGGGAGCAAATCTTGATCTATGCAGTTTGCACAAATGTTTGGTACTCTTGCAGAGCTTTATGCCTGTTGCACATGTACCACATACCCAATAGTGCTTTGTCTTTCTTTATTCTGCTCTTAAACTTTAGTTCCAAACAAGCAATTTGTTTATCACCTGCATATAATTCTCAGAAATGACTACATCCATGCAAAACACAAAAAGTCACCTACCACACAACAATTTGCATCAGTTCCTATGGGACTGAAGAGCTTTCAATAGTCCATTTTTAATGAAGTAGTCAGTGGGAAGTGCAGCTTCTCTTGCAGGAGGGAAAACCCTATAATGATAGTCTGTTCAGTTACTGGAAACATAGTGTATTTATGGCAGGTGTTTTGGTACAAGTGCTTGGTATAGTCCCTTATTTCTCCTGCAACCATGACTATACACAAAAGAAGAGAAAAAGAAATGTCCATGCATCCATTACCACCTTTGAGGGCCACCTGGCTACTATTAACCCATTGATTACTACACAGTTTTTCACAGAGTACAGTGAACCCCAACTAATCAAAGACAACATCCCAAGAAAACACCCCCCAGAAGGGAAGCACACTCATGAGGGGCAATTTCTTCTGACTGTGTGTGCCTTCTCCCTGTTTCTAGGGCTTCAGTAGGACTAGGAGCAATAAAATGAGAAGGTAACAAAGAAGAAATTTTCTTCTACTTTCATATATCTGAATTTACCTGCCTTTGGTACCACAAGCCTTACATTCAGCATTTCTACAACTTGAGCAGCACATTTCTCTGCTGTAGTCCTTCCTGTCTCTTGCTGCCATCAGGCAGAATTCAGTTTGAAAACACTTCTCAGATCTTCAATGGAGAGGTAAACTAGAAAATGGATTGTTGTTTTGTTTTGTTTCAATGGAGGTAAACTACAGTACAGCTTATTTAATTTCCTTTTTTTTTAGTAGAATACTCCTAGGCTTGCTTTCTGTGAGGTTGGATGTCTGCCTTTCTTGGAACAGATGCCCTCAGTTCTCAAAGAGATGACTTCAGGGTTTCTCCTTGAATTAAGTGATTTTAGGAACATTTGGCAGATTAAGATCCATAAAACTGAGAATATTGATTTAAAAAAAAAAAACAGAAAAAAGGAAAAAAAAGATAAGAAGAAAAAAAGAATGAAAAAAAGGAGAAAGAAAAAACAAACCCTTAAAAAAAAATCCTAAAGGGTGTTTTGAATCCCTCCCAGGGGAAGTTGTACTCTAACAGTATAATAACCTGTAGTATCTGGTAATACTAATGAAATCCCAGCTAACTTCAGCTTAGGTTCTGTATCAGCAAAGAATACATGACAGGAACAACACATCCCCTTTCCCTCCCTTGCCCCTAATTCTCCAATGACAGCAGTGTGTTGGTTTGGGCTCTGGGACTGTTAAAATGTTTTCCACACTGAACTTGGGCATAACATGTCTTGGGCTACATTTTAAGTGCTGAGATTAGAATTTACCTCTTTGCCTTTGGTAAATGGTAAATCTGTGAATAGGAAGCTATGCTCTGTTTTTCCTCCCTTTCAGCAGAAACTTTTCTTCCCTAGAATCAGCAGAAACTTTGCTGCTGACTTCCCAGGAAGCAAGAGAACCCCATGAATGGATATAAGGATTTGCACCAGACTATATACTTGTTATCAATTTGTATTAACAGATTGTTATGAAGATTTACCAAAAAAACATTTTAGAAATGTTTTGAGATGAAACCCTAAATAACTGTCCGCTTTGTAAAGAAAAAGTATTGCTTTACAATTTTTCATTTTAAGTTCTATCTGGAGAATCAAATTTATCACTAGTGTAAGAATTGTGTATGCCACCAGTGTCTTCAATACAATCACAACTCTTTAGGTTAGCAGCTAGTTTAGAAGCCTGAACTTAGAAATCAAAAGCTGGATGGGCAGCTGACTGAAGCAATCTTGCTTTCAAATGCTGCGTGTGTGTAGCTCTCATTTATAGCAGGAAAGTGATCAGCACCTAGGTGATAATAGATATTTATTTTATTTAGGAATCCAAATAGCTTTAAAGTTAGACCCCTTATTGAAAGAGCTACAAAGATTCCTTCAAAATAGATAAAACTACTTCTTTACGTCTTTTCAGATACAGACTCCTAACCTGTACATTTTCCTCTTCAGACTCCAAATACCAGCTTCACAAATGAATGGAACAAGAATCAAATACTACAATCCTAACCTAATTAATAAGCAATACAAAAAACTCTGGAAGGTTATGCTGGGTTCTTTGTTGTTGGTTGGTTGGTTGTTTTTATTTATTTTTTTTTATAATAAAGAAGCACCTAACTGACCATGCTGACACAAAAGTTTTGTCTATAAACTAGTCAGCAACTGTCCAGGTTACCATCTCACACCCAGGGAAAATTTATATGTGACTGATTTCCCTTGTTGCCACTCTCTCTTTAATATAGCTTGTGTTATGTCTTAAGAATATATCAGAATATACCCTGTGAATCACTGAGCTACTGCTCCATTAACACCTGCTGCCAATTACAATCAGAAGTGAATTTGGGACATTTTAGGATTCTGGGTGTGAATAGGAAGATGTCCTTGCAAAGTCAAGATTTTCTAATCTTTTAGAATATAGAAAATTAATCACTTCCAAGTCTTGGTTTATTTCCTCTCCTGTTTTACAATGCAAATTCAAAAGTAAACCTTCTTGTCAAGAAAATGGATGCTGACCACTTACAGAGTGTTTTATCAACTCAAACACACGTGCAAGCACATCAGTCCTGCAAACCCTGCTCTCTTAGGGTATTCAAAGATCACAAGATTGCACCATTGATATAATTCAATGGAATGACCTAATCCTCTTTGTCTTCCTCTTTGTTTCCCAAGCTACATACATACTATTTTCTATGGGACAAAATGTGCTTCACACTCAATGCTGTGGGATCTCACAGTATGGAAATGAAAAGACTAATTTTGATGTTTGTGGAGCCACTTTGATACCAGCATATCTAAACTCAAGAGCTGTCCCTCTATCTAGAGTAGACAGCTCTACTTCTGGTGCTGTAAGAAGTCCACAAATGTACAACATGTCCAGCTGCATGTTTTCTGGCTGTCTGCAGGTGTAGCCTCAACAAGCATACAGAAAGGTCCCTGAAGGAACACTTCTGTCTCGAGTATACACCACAGGGGCAGGTACACTTCTCCAGAAAGTGTCAGAGCAGAAAATATGAGTGCTCATGAAGTCTGGAGGGGGGAGAAGAAACCAACAAGGGACTTGATGATCTGCAGGAGCTTTTGCTAATATAAAAAGAGAGGGGAACACACATTTCTCAGCAGCGCAGCCCTGGCTCAACTGTGTGTCCTGGTTTGAGTTAGATTTTACTTTTTAGCTAAAGCTCCTCTAAGTAACTATACTTTCTGAAACTAACAGCATGTTTTAACAAACACTGCCACCTTCTAGAATTCTCACACTGGGGGAGTGCAGAGCAAAAGCTGCACCTACAAGGAGGAGTGGACAGCGCAGGTGACCCTAAATTGATCAACTAAGTATTCCATTCCATACACATCATATTCAATATAAAACTGAGGGTTAGTTCCTCCTCTTCCCCTCTTTTTTCTTCAATGGCCAGCATCTGAGGAGAACTCTGCCTGTTCTGCCTTCAATCCTGACTCATAAGTTCCTGGATCCAGCTCCAGGATCCAGCCCCCGAGCCTGGTTCCTATCTGCTGCTGAGGCCTCCTAATGCAGTATCAGCGGTGATGGTGATGCAGTTACCATCAAGGAGGGTTTGGGTTCTGTATTGTTCTTGTACATATTTGTATATATTTGCATATATTTCATTTTATCATTATTATTATCATTCAAGGAGTTTTAATTTTCTTTTACAATCCACAAGTCTCTCTCTCTCTTATTCCCTTTCCCTTCCTGGAGAGGGGAAAACAAGGTAATGGAAAGTGCCTGTCACTGGGTTCGTGGTCAGCTCATCCCCGACAAACAAGCAAAGAGGTGAACCCCAGTTTTGCTGCCACAGCCACCGTGGGGAAAGGACTAATTTTGCAACCCCTGCTTGTGCAAGCAGCTCTGTGGCAGGAAAAGGGACCACTCATACAGGCCACTGGAGCAGCTGGCCCTAAGTTCTTGTGTGTGAGCACATCTCATCTTTGTGGTCTTTGACATGTTTCTCTGGCTCCTCTTCACACAGGCTGCAGCAGTAGCAAACTAAAAATCCAGACCAACAACCAGAAACATAAGATACCAACTTACTTCACAACTTAAATTGAAGTAAAGCTCCTAAAATGGGTCCTAGATTCAACCACCCACAACATATAAAGAGAAGCTTGATAAATATTTAATAAAGCAAAATGAGGCTGCAGCTTGAAAAACTCACAACAGTTGAACACCTATAGCCCTTCACACACCTGCCAGGAGAATTTACACACTAACAACAGGGTAGGAGTGATATATATTATCATGTATGTGTCACCAGTCTTTTTGGTTTTAAGTTGGAAGTTGCATCTACCTGCAGAATGATAATACAGCTGCATTTCTTATTGTACCAGAGGCTCTTGACCTAGCACAACCAAGCCTCTTGCATCCACAGAAGTCAATGAGTTTGAATCAACAACCAAGAGAGGAGATGAATAGACACCCCTGTAAAAGTAGTTAAAATTTAGTTTCCTTTTAAACAAAGACCTACTTTTTTTCTTTTAGTAGATTTTTAACTACACATATGAATGTGCTACATAGGACTGAACGCACAACAGGAAGGCTGCTAAACACGGGTAAAAGGTATCATGTATTGCACAACCAGTGGAAACACTTGAAGAAAATTGCTAGAATCCTGCAAATGAGTTTTAATTAAAAACATCCAACATCTCAACAAGCAGCTAATTAGCATTATTATTGTAATTTAATATGCTAGACTTCACTTTCTCTGTGAATGTCTCTACTTCAGAAGCATTTTTATTCTATTTTTAATTTCTGCCTCATCACACAGCTCAAAGTAAATAACTACAAAGATGAGGAGTGTTCCTTTCTCAAAACTGAAAACTAAGAGTCATAATAAGTACTTCTGTAACCTCCCATTCTGTCTTTTTAAGGGCACCAGGTCTTTTAAAAGACTGCATTAAAACAGAGAAAAGGTTAAAACTAAGTGGATCAATTTCTCTCCCTCTACACCAATTCTATATTCGGTGTTTTCTACAAAGTCTAGGGAGATGTTTAGTTTATTCAGTTGTTTCTCTGTTCTTGCCTAGTGTAAATTCTGGTTAATTACACAAATTGCCAATACAATTATGAGAATACAGTCAAATTTCAATGGAGAGCTCCTGTCTGCAAAAGGAAGAAAGCACTGTAATTCAACACAGAAGATTAAGAAAGGAACTCTGCTAACAGTGCAGATGTGAAACGTTTCTATGTCTGGCACATGTAAAAATAATTTCCGTGTTAGTGAACAATTGTAAGGGTGTAAAAAAAGTTGTCTCAAAGACCCTACATAATTCTTGGTTCTTTGGGAATTCTTTTTCAAAACAGTGACAAATGACAAAAAGTACATCTTGTATGCATGTATGTGTTTTCCATATGTCTTCTTCTTAGCCTTCTGCTGTGTTGGAAATATATTCGTGTATAATTGTTAAAGGAGATGAAAAAAAATCAGTATTTTATTGACTTTGTGTGGAAATTACTGGACTTGGTATCATTCAAATATGAAGAAAGGTTTTTCCCTTCAAGTTTCTGTATTGCAACCAGAATCATTATAAATAGTTTCCACAACATGAGAAAAATATGAAGGTAATTTTCCTAATTAAGGCCACATCTTATTAACTCATTAAACTCTGTCACCTTTGTTCACTAAAAAAATCAAGCAGAAAAGTGGAATAAATTCACCATGGCAAAGAAAAAGCACATATTTCCATCTTATAAATAAACTGACTAAAAAAGGTGAGATGTGTAAATTAAGGCACTCAATCTGAGAACACAGCAGGCTCTCAAGCGGCCAAATTGAGCTCTTGGATATTCTTGCAGGGCTCTCACTCAAGACAAGACAAGCAGTAGATACAAAACTGTGCTTTTTGTATCCACCTATCTCTCTATGTATGATTTTAAAATCATAGGCTGTCCTTAGCACAGCTTATCTAAGCTATAAAGTTTTTGCCAAATATCCCCAACAACATATCAGTCAATTTGTCCAAATTATAGGAGGTTTCAGTCACTCTCCTTCATGATCACAGAATTGCTTCCTAATTTCCCTTCAAACTGTTCAAGCTGTTACAGATTATTAAAGGACATTATCAGCCTGAATAAGCATATTAGAAAGCTGCATGAGGTTTTTTTTCCCCTAAATAAACCTAAAAGTATCTCCTAAAATGACTATAATTGAAATGAAGTAGCAAGTTTCTCCACACTAAATGTTTCAGTTAACCCACTCTGCCTTTGCAAACATGTTGGACTCAGTCCACTACTGAGAATTCCATCTTTCTAGTGCAATTGCTCTACTGTTCCTTGTGGGTTGACACAATCAGAACAATGGAGCAAAGCAGTATGGAATCAGATCTATCTTACAGAACAAATGTGTCTTTTACTGGGAAAGCAACTGGCATCAGAAGAAATGTGTATCTTTCACATGAAATACTCTTCAAAACAAGAAGGGGACAGTTCCCACTGCTTATAAAAATGATGATAATTTCAGTGTGACTGCTCTTCAAAACCTGCAATCTGAATGGCCTTTTGAGGCATTTAGAGAAGAAGCATGAGAGTGCCACGCAGGTCCTGAACCTGCTTTGTCCTATCCCCGTGAATTTGCAGTGGTACAAATAAAGCTAAGAACAGACGGGTCTCGTTTCAGGACTAGGACCTACCTTTGCAGTCACCAAACTGTTGGTAGTGACCTGCTTAGTGCAAAAAGAACTTGCAGCCTCTTTTTTGATCACCAGCTTAAGGTGGAGGTGTGTCTTAAAGGCAAAAGGTAAAGCAGAAGTCGTTGGTCTTTTAGTAAAAACACATCACAACATACCCTTGGGGACTAACATAATTCTGTTTAAATTTAGGGAGCAACCAAAACTCTTGTTGACTCCCAAGTTGTAGTTATGTTTATATATAGATCACAGAATCACAGAATATTAGGTGACAGATGTAGGGCCATGGGAGATAACCACTAGGGAGATAAAATTCCTGCAGCTGCTTCAGATGAGTGGAAGGTATTTAGGTAGACTTCTGTTCAAAAGTTGCCATAAAGATGACAAGACCAGGGGTACCTATTTTGCCTCAGATGGAGTTCACACATGTCCCTAAATGTTGCTCCTCTCCAGTGGGGGAAAAAAATAATCTTTGGATTACAGAAAAACATACTAGTGAGGAAGAGGTCTTTCCCCTTTTGATTCTTTCATTGAGGTATAAGCATTTAAAAGTGCTTCCCAAAGAATCATAGTCTCAAGATAAGGAGTGATAAGAGTCCTTATCTTCCAGTCTTCAACTGACATAATGTATTCCCAGTTTCCTTCTGAAGGTATCTAGCAACTGTATTTAACCCAGCAGTGTTTATCCATCAGCACACCCTCCTAGCCTCCCTTTTCTTCTTTTTGGGAAGGATTCTGACAAGAATTTTATACTTCCTAGAAAAGTGGGGTTTGATGCTTGGGAGGGGAATTCCAGGTAAGCCCATTACAGTGCCAGCAAGAGCATTCCACCTCATCATGATAACAACTTTTTCCAAAGTTCCCCATTACTGCTACACTACATTTTATTGCTTTACTATGTTTTCTTTGGTCTAATTCTATTACTTTTAATAATAGTAGAAAGTAATGACTAGTGAAAATAAAATCAAGTACATATGTGAATCTTGACTGAAGACCAATAAAATTCACTATGGACCCAGCTCTTACACATAAAACAGGAGAAAATAAAATCCCCCAAGTCTTCAGTGGAAGTTTTTCCTGACAAAGAGCCACACAATCAAGCTCTGATCCATGACTTTTGATGTCCTCTGGACTTTTTAAGAAAATGCTGCCAAAAATGATGTGCTAGAGCAACAAACAATTCATTGTGCCTTTGCTTTCTGGTGCTGGACCAATTTCCTTGTTTTCTGCAAGATTGTGGTATTAGCATAAGGAGTACCTAAGCTCAAATAAAATATGTCTGGAAATGTTTTTGACCTCATTTTGGAGTTATCAAATTTTAATGATGAGAAACAAGATTTGCATTGTAGTAAAACTCTGTAGATTAATTCTCCACTTACATTTCTGCATTGCTATGCAGTGGAAGTCACAAGCAGACCGGGTCCACAAGGGCAAGGAAAACTGCTACAGTAAGACAGATATGGAGACTATTTCATTTTTTATTGTATTGCATGTAACACAAATGGCAAAGTTGTCATTCATGCTTATATAAGGAAAAATGCAACCAGACCATTCCTGAAGTGAGCACTGGCAGCTGGGAGCTGAGGTGGAAAGTCACAGGGGTATGATAAGCTTGTCTCTCTACTGCAACTCCTAAGTATGGAACCTACTAGAAATGCACCAACTTACTTTGCTCAGTTGCAGTTAGGTAGCCACTCTGAGCAATACTCAGCTGGGATAAATGATGCACACTGGATCAGTATCTAAGCTTCTGCAGTTACTGGGAGCAAGAAGGGCAAAAAGACAAGAGTCCTCTATCCTGTTTTTCCATCAGTATGTTGGGCCAGAGAGCTAGTGATCCCTTTTTAATTACTAGGGTCCACCAGTCCTTCCTGGCTGAATTAGGGCAGTCAGTACAATTACACATTATGTCTTTGTGTTCATGTTGCTTCCCCTGGAAGCAGTACCCAGGAGGCAGAGGATTCTTGCAGGTATCAGTGCATTAGGTTTGAAATCCTCTCTCCTGAGGATGTCCAACATTGGACTTCCAATTACTGCAGTCTGGTTAGTCTTCCCACTTCGTAGATGGACCTGACTTCTTGGCTTTTTATCTTCAATTTACCTTATCATTAGGGAAATAGTTTCTATTTCTATTTCTATATTTTTTTATAAACTTGCAGTATATCAGGTGCTGAGTTTAGGCTACTTTACTCAAAAAAAAAAAAAGTCACATAGATAATCACCAATATTAATATTTGTGAGAAAATCTTGAAGGTTGGAGGCAAGTCTGGGATAACAGAAACATGAACTATGGAAAGTGCAGAGCTCTGCAGTATTTTGGACACTTCCCTCATGCAGTTCTGCTAAGAACAGCTGTCATTTTAAGAGGTTTTGATCTTGCACTTAATCTATACTTGGTTTCTCATGTCCACATGCAGCAGTTTTGAGGGTTTTGCTAAAGCAATAAGACACATAGCCATCAAAATAAAACTTAGTAGAGCTTTGCTAAGGGCTATCTTGAGGGAATGGGGGCATATGGCAGTCTAAGTAGTATATCCTGTATTTTTAATTCACTTTTAAGACAGAGTTAAAATCAAAGCAGAACATGTCAGTATTAGAAACAAGCTTCTGCATGTGAGTGATGACATCTTTTGGAAAAGGGACCTAGTATGAACTACTGTGTGCTACTGTTATATTAACCTGTAAAGAGGAATACTGGGTGCTTGCATGGTGTCGTGAACAAACCCGTTCTTTTTTGACTTAACAATTTCCCTTATTAGAGAAGAGGAAGAAGAGTAAACAGTTACCTAAGGGCAAAAATTTGGTTTGGAAAATTCAGAAGCAACTACATTTTCATAAAAGAAAGCCATCCCATCCTTTATTTTTCACTATTTCACTAAGACTCTGAACAACTTAAACTATGTGATTCACTAGCAAGGTGAGAGAGCAGTGCCACAAGCCACTCAGAACACGCTCCTGCTTAGTTGATTCAGATAAAGTCTGTCCGAGTATTTGGAAGGAATTTTAGTACTTATTTCTAAATGCAATATATTAATATGCCTTTTCTTTACATTTCAGTGATCATTTGTAGTGTTTAACACAGAGTCACACGACATGGTACTCCAGTATGCATATGAGTTGCAGCTGATAAGAGCAGTGAACTGAAGCTAACAGAGTGCGTCTTTTAAAGGACTTGGCCCTTACAATGCATTACAGCTTTCTATTTTAAAACTAGACTATTAAAGTCTAGCAAATGGGTTGTTAAAGGGAATGCATGAAATATAATCAGGATTAGATACCTGGTTTGTTTCATTCAGGTAGGTTTTTGTACGGCTGGACCATAACTGTATATGGATATAAGCTTGGGAGCATCTAGCTACCAAGAGAAATACCTAGTCAGAAAGCTCTCATTCTAACGTTTGATTTCTACACAAAGTCCTTTGAAAGCACTACTTGCCCTTACAGCAAGGCTCAGCTCAAGGAAAATAAAGGAAAAAATAAAGAGAAAAAAGAAAGAGCACTATATTCCTCTACAATAATTTACATAGTTTAAGCCAGTGGCCATACCAGCCTAAAAATTCTTGCATTACACAAAACATGACTTTTTTTGGAGACAATTTATAATCATAAGCCACAAACTTTTTTTCTGACATAGTATTATTAACTTTTAACAAGTTTGGAAGCAGAATGCTTTGCACAATATCTGGCAGTGTTACCATACCTTCTATACCAAGGTAGAATAGTAATCCAAGAAGTAATCAGGTTTTTTTGAAGCACAAAATTAAAAGTTTCCTTAGAATCGACTGCTGCAGTGGGAAGTCGTTTCTTCACAGAGTTTCTATATATTTGCGTCTTCTTCAATAAAGACTACAGAGAGAAGCCGTCTCTTCACAGAGAGGGTAGCTTCGAGGAGCACGGTGAAAGAAAACCTCCAGCTGCGCCAGGCTTTATCGCAAGGAGGAAAACTTCTGGTGGCACCGCTATTCGGAAGTCAGCAACTTCTCCTCTAACGCCGTTCCCCCTCCAGCGCGCAGAAGCTGCTAATTTTACAACTTCCTAATGGCTTTTAGAACCTCCATACCTGCCTCCCCTCTGTACAGGCGCAAGCAATTTGAAACGAGCTGTGAATGAACCCAAGCGCCGTAGCACTCGAGGAAGAGAAAAACCGACCGGTCCGAACCCGCTCCTGCGTGGGGCAACGCTTCCACCGCCTCGCTGCTTCCCTCCCCTTCCAATCAATGAACAACCCTTCTCGGCCAGCTCCGTATGGCTAACCATCTCTCCAGTTTTAAGGAACAACCCTTCTCGGCCAGCTCCGTATGGCTAATCATCTCTCCAGTTTTAAGGAACCACTCCAAAACACTTGGATTACACCCAAACTGCGGCGCTACGCTTTCAAATTAAAAAAACCAAACCAAACCAAAAAAAACCCCATCTAAAGCCATCAAGCCAACGGGTGGGACGGGGAGGAGACGAAGAAAGTGTGGGATGGGATGGGATGGGATGGGATGGGATGGGATGGGATGGGATGACATGCCTGTTAGGCTCCGCAGTCTCCCACTTTACGCTCCCGGCAACTTCTCCCCGGCAGCACTGGCACCGGCGCGGCCACTCCTCACCCCCGCGTCGCAGCCGCTCGGAGCCCCCTTGGGGGACTGAGGCAGGTGCCTGCCCGGGACCCTCCCCGCCCTCGCCCTCGCTCCCGCCCCGCGGTACCTGCTACGCCGGGGCCGAGCCGGGCCGGGGGCCGGGGCGGGCGGCAGCTGTGCCGGCTCGGAGCTGCTCCATGTGCCGGCGCTGCCCCTCGGGCGGTGGCTCCGCGCCCGGTCCCTCCCCCGCCGCTCCCGCCCGCCCTCCGCCCAGCGCGGCATCCCGCTCCGTAACCTCCTGCGCCCCCGCCCTGCAAGGTGTCTCGCCGCCCGGGATAGCGTCAGGCGAGCAGAGGGACAGTCGGCAGCCCCCGCGGATCAGGTCGAGAGGGGGGGTTGTATGTTACCTTGCGAGGTGTTTTTGCCGGGGCACCCCGCCGGCTGCGCCGAGCTGGAGGCGAGGGAGAGGGCCCGGGCTCCGCGACACCCCGCCAGGCGCTCCCGGGGGGGCGCCGGGACGTGGAGGTCTTTCAGCCCGACAAGCAATAGCCAGGCTCAGAGGTAGGGTGGATGTCACACGGCGTCAGTTGCAGATATCCACCTGTAACGCCTCGGAGCTAAGGTCAAAGGGGTCAGATCATCCTCCTTTACCTCAACCTGGTCATTCACATCCTATGCAAAACGTGTCCCACGCTTTTTAAGCTCGTGAATTTAACATCGCGGGATCAGAACTTCAGTAACTTACTTAAAATCTGTGGCAGAGACTGTCACTGAAATCCAGATCTTACACTTCAGTCTGGAGGGCACGGTGAACCTGATGGAAATCACTTGTATTCTTAAGAATTAAGCACATATACACTCTGTGGAGGATCAGGATCTCAGTTTTGCTGTGCTTCAGTTCCTCATCTGCAAGACAAGGATAACAATACTTCCTTTCTCAGATCCTATCTTTATCTGTGCTCTCATATTACAAAAAATATTAGGCATGACTTTATGCATGTGAATAGTTGCATTGACTTAAAAGGGACAATTCAGAGATGCAAAGTTAAGCAAGCATATAAGCATTGGAAAGATCAGGGCCTTATAATGCAGGCTCTTTGGAACAAAATTGCTACTACTTACTGAAAGTTTATCCTGTACAAGAAAAGGAGGTTACCGATGTTAAGTTGAGCTTCATTTAGAACAGAAAGGGCAAGACTGTACCTGGGGATTTCTTTCAGGCACTCCTTCCCTTGGAGAAGCTCTGTAGACATGATTGCTGTGCTTCACAAGCTAGGGTAATACCTGGGTACCCTTGAGAGGAACCAGGTGTACTTCAGTGCTTCTCCATTTTTTTTTTTTCTCACAGTGTCTTTACAGAAATGCAGAACTGTCTTTTACTAGAACTTATAAGCAGAGTTTATGGATCTGACAGAGTTGAAATCCAGAGACAAATTCTCCTCTTATTTCAGGTTTGCATACAGGAAAAACAAGAGCATTTGATCAGTAGCATCACACACCCAGGCACAAAAAGATCCACAAAAAGGTGTTATCATATGCTTAGCAGTTAGTACCTTTCTCCAGGAAATCCCAAAGAGCTCTGCCTGAGTGAGACTGAGAAAGACAGGTAGGGAGAGCTTCAGCAACTACCCCTTTGAAAAGCAGAAGGTAGTTAACTTCAGAGAATGCAGCAGCTTTCCACAGATACCTTCATCTGCACATTCTGAAGTAAAAGGACTAACACTGATTTGGTCGCACATTTTTAAAGGCAGATTTCAAACTGTGCAAGACATGATTTCTCATTAAACATTTGCTAATAATTTTAAGGTCAGAATCAAGTTGCTGGACATGTGTGAGCTAAGCCTGCATAAGTGAAATCTTGTGAGATGTTAAGCATCTTCTGCAACTCATTGCACTTAATTTTGTTAACAGTTCACAGGAGCTCTCAGGACTTGGAAGATGTTGTGAAGATCCTTTTTATGGTTGCTACCCTTGGAATTACTTAGTGGTATAAGCACAGCAGCACTGAGCTGGCTGCTGACTGCCTGCTCTCATGCTGTGATAGCAGCAGTGGGTAGTCTGAAGAGAGCTCCACTGCCCCAGGGATGATTACCAAGGCTAGAGCTACTTCAGGCAGGTCTGCTAAGTGGTAGCTGCTGGTGTACACTTAAACACTTGCCTGAGGAATCAGATTCTACAAACCTTCAGTATTTCCTCTGACATGGTGGAATTTTGGATAAGCCAAAGTGGGTTATAAAAGATATAAGGTTGACCAATGTATAGCAAAAAACCCAAGTGGACTTAGAGTTGTCTAATTCATAACAAGCTAAATCTTATCTCAGACTAAATCTACTAGGTAAACTTTTCCATTGTTATCAGGTTTACTGTGGGAGTCATCTGACAAGGCTGCAGAGTGAATGGTTCCCTTCAGATTCATTCCTCAATACAAATAGTAATTGTTCTTGCAGGAGGTACAATGTTTTTACTGCTTTGTATTATCATTCCCCAATTACTGCTTTCCTACAGCAGTCTTAACAACCTGAATCCTTGAGACAGACAGCAAGCCACATTCATGCTGCTTCAGCGCATTACCAGGCAGATGATGATAATTAAATACAAAAACACAAAGGAAATTTTGTGCAAATTGAGAACCAATAAAAAAGTTTTAAGCACAGAGAGTGCATATTCTCTGCAACAGCTGGAGTGCACCAGGCAGGTGATTTTCTTGCCCTTCCACCACAAGATTTATGTTGCAATCCTAATTCTTCAGGGAATGGCCTGGACACAGTGTCTAGAGGGTTTGCTTGCAGAATTGTGAACTTGGTGGGTGTGTAGTTCTTATTCAACTTGGAAAACACAAGTTCTGATCAAGATGAAGATGGTGAAGATTTGTCATCTGAAGCATGGTAAATTTCCAAAAGGGTAACTAATCTTGTTTTGTACAGCCAGAAAACTCTCCCCAAACAAGATTTCTAGAATAATACTAAGCATGACTAACTTTGTTTCACAATCCTTATTGTACCTAGTCCCCCCAACCTGAGAAACCCAACACACTGCTATTTTGCTCTCAGTTGGCTCTTCATACTCTGCAGTGCCAGAAATGCTTAAGAAAATATGGACCTTATGCTAAACAGCTGACAGGCAGCTATTTGAAAATAAATTGAGAAATACAGTTTGCTGTTCCCATTCCACATAATGTCTAAGATTTAATAGATCTTCTTTTGTCTATAACCTTTGATCCATCACACTGTAGTCTCAGATTTTTTAACTTCAGAAAGTAACTGTCACCTTTTAGCAAAGCTCTAATGCTTTTACCTCTAAGTTCCATAGTTTACCCTCCTTACACATTGTGGGAAATACCACCTGTGTTACTGACATATAAATACAAAATGCCACCACCAAAATCATCTTTCTTTCCCATCATTCTGCTCGTGCCATTTTCCTCTTTGCATTGCTATGCTAATTCCTCAGCCACTGCTGTATTTATTACTCACCTCTCTCCTAACTTATCTTACATCAGCTTCTCACTATCCTTTTCTTGATCTCTCCCATCATTCTCATTTCTCATTTACACATAAACATTTCAGGCAATTACCTCTAGCCTTTTTTTCCATATAACTTTTCTTCGATGACTGACCTCCTTGAACTCAACTCCAAGTCCCTTACTTTTTTCAGTCTGTGTATTTACTGCTGACTTCTACCATACTACCACTTTCTAGTCATTTGAGCACAGTTGGAAAGCTCCCCTTGTTATTTTCTATACCTCAGCCTCTCAATTCTTTCTTTGGGAGCTTCTTATCTGGAGGCCAGAGAAACTCTTAGTGCCTTATGCATTGAAATGTGGACAACAGCTGATCAAGTATGTAAAAGGAGAGAAAAATTAACATCAGTCATCAGTGGCTCTGTTACCTTCTTTCCACTTTAGGAATAGTAAGTGCAGAGTGAAGGTGATGGGGTTTTTTCATTTGTTTGGTTGGGACAGGCACACAAGCACAGAAAAATTGGGAGGGGGTTTATTAAAGCCATCAGCAGTCCCACACATTGTATTGTATTGCTGGTTTAAAAACATCTCCCCTAAAACTTGCTGTTTATAGTCACATCTGGACCAAAGCTGAAGAGGACCCAGGACAAATCCAGGAGTCCTCACTCCCATCCAGGCTATTATCTCGTTTTGCCAGCTGATCCATGGAATTTTCACTCATATAGCTCTGGTAACCTGAAGAGTATGTTGATGGAGCAACTGGCCAGTGGGTCTGCCTACATGACAAGTACACTGGAGATAGGAATTGGCCACATCTCCGATCTATTTCATATGGTAGACACATGGAATTAGTGCTAATTACTTTTAGGCAGTGCACATTTGTGTTAGTTACTAGGTATCACCCCAAGCTGTTCCAAGGAATTTGCTGTTTTCTCAGGCAATGTGAATTGTTTAGCCTATCTAGCAAAATGAGACATTCTTGATTACAGGCTAATCAGTCTTGTCAGGGACTTGGTTACATACAGCGATACCTATGTATCAGGGGAGGAGGGAAAGACACAGCTTCCTTCTACAATAAGGAAGTTCTAACTACAGAAGACTAAGGTGCTACTGTCAGGAACAGCAGTCTCAGCTAGGGTGCGACTAAAGAGTTGCAGCAATCACACTTCCTGTTTCAAAGACTGCCCAGCGAATATTCTGCAAATTAAAACATGGCATGAAGGATTTAGTCTAGTTGAACTGAAGCCAAACTTCTAGCTCACTGTTCTGAAGCACCCTTTATGACCTAAGGAAAAAAGTTTTGCTGCTGTATCTATTTTAAATTATAGGTCTAGTTTATGCTCCTTTTCTGAAGCTAGTTTTCCACTGAATATACACAAAATTCAACTTCCAGTTCCATTTGGAGATCACTATTGAAGTCCAACAGTTACTCTAGATTTCTAATGTTAAAAGTGAGAACAGAAATGCTTTAGTCAGAATTACAAATTTAGAATTAACATTTCTTTCACTTAAAATGCCTCAGAACAGGACTACAATAATTTCTGTACTCATACATATCCATAAGTTTTCCAGAACTCTTTGATCAGACATGAGGGAAATCACACCGAGTTCAGCAGAGGGCAACAAAGATGATGAAGGGACTGGAGCGTCTCTCCTGTGAGGAGAGCTGGGATAGTTCAGCTTGGAGAAAAGAAGGCTTGGAGGATCTTATTAGTATGTCTATTTACTTGATGGGAGAGAATGAAGAAGAAGAGTGAGCCAGACTCTTCCAGTGGTGCTCACTGACCAGACAACAGACAAAAAAGGCAGAGGAAATTTCACCTGAACACACAAAAGTACTTTTTTACAGTGAGGGTGTTTAAACACTGGTACAGGTTTACCTGAGAGGTTGTGGAGTCTCCATCCTTCAAGATATTTAAAACTCAGCTGGATATGGTCCTGGGCAACTAGATCTGGCTGAACCTGCTTGAGCACTGGGGTTGACAAGATGATCTCAAGAGCCTGCAATTAGAAAAAGACAATCATCTTCTTTTAGGTCATTAAATCTACATAAAAAATTAAAAAACAATATGTCCTATCATGTTAGTTGTCCTGTTACTGATGCCTTCCAAGCTTGTGAATTCATGAAGTATAGCTAGAGCTGTACCTTAGTTACAATCTCTCAAGTCACTTTCCTTTTGGAAAAGAGGGATAAAACTTTTTTATGTCTATCAAAGGCACTAAACTAAGAGGGTTTATCACACTTCCTTTCTGCTTTCCATTGCTTCTGAGGTTCAAATAATTTTATTTTATTTTTGTTCCCTACTGATTATAACATGGAGGTGCTATTGCTGTCTGTCTACAGTGTGAAGATCACAGTGGTTAGGACCCAATCTACCCAGGCAGAGATAGAGATGTCCCTGAGCCTAGTCAGATACTGGATCTATTCCAAGATCAACATTGTTATTTAGACATTTCTTCATTAATAGAGTTGTGTAAGAGCTCACAAATGTTTCTCTTAAGAGACTATTGGCAAAACTAATCCTACCTGAGAAGGTAGCTGGAAATAGGAAAAAGGCTCTATTTTTGTATTCCCTTAATCTTAATGAGTTAAGGAAGACATTAGAAATTCAGAGTGCTGGTTGACTGGCAAATGGATAGTTCATCTTCTTCCCCAACTACTCCTATGAATACTCCCTAAAAATTCATATGCAAATAGGTATCTGTGTAATCTTCTGGCAAGGGTGAAATTAAACAAATCTGCTGTCATTTCAACACTGTCTACTCAGATGCAGGAAGCAATGGAGAGCAGTGTTAATGAACTGGACAGTGTATTGGTCATAGCTGTTTGCTTCTTCACAGAATTATGGAATCACAATGTTAAGAGCTGGAAGGGACCCCAAAAGATCATCTAGTCCAACCCCCCTGCCACAGCAGGATTCCCTAGACCAGGTCACACAGAAGCGCATCCAGACGGGTTTTGAGTATCTCCATAGAAGGAGACTCCACAGCCTCTCTGAGCAGTCTGTGTCAGTGCTCTGGCACCTGAATTGGGAAAAAAGTTTTCCTTGTATTCACACAGAACCTCCTGTGTTTAGCTTGTCTGCCCCTTGTCCTGTCACTGGGCTTCACTAAGAAGAGCCTGACCCCACCCCCCTGACACCCACCCTTTACATATTTATAAGCATAAATGAGGTCACCCCCATCTCTTAAAGTCTCCTGACTATTTTTTCAAACCATAAAGCCCCAGTGAAGTCAGATTAGAAAGATTCAGAAGTAAGTTATGCTTGATTTTCAGAAAGAGTTAACTGCTAATAGTACTGCTAATCCTTGCAGGATTGATTCAACTTCACTGCTCACAAAAATTTCAGTAACAAGTCCTGATTTTTCCAAGTTAATTTATTACTGATAATTATTCAGTGGAGGTCTCTGAACACTTGCATTGCATGGTGGTTCAACATTCATTGTTTAATTTAATTATGTGAAAAATATAATGTTTCTGAACTGCCAGAAAGTGGCAATATACACATTCTAGTGAACATAGTATTAACTCTGTGAGAGATTTGTTTTCATTGAACATTTCTATTGATAAAATTCAATTCAGCTTTACAGTAAGTGCACTCATTTGGCTCTAGAAAACAACACTGGTGTCTATGAACTCTGCCATCTGCTCAGGAGACTGTCCATTAAGATCCATGTGTATGGTTAGCTATGAATTATAACTTCTCAGAGTTGCTGCATACATGTGTCAAATATCATGAGTCCTGAGAAACAAACCCATGTAAAGTAATCTCTTTTCCTTATCTTTGTGCATTCTTATTCCAGTGTATTTCAATATAGCTGAGAATGTAAATCTCTCTGGATTATTTTATAGCTAATGATGACAGGTATGTGGTCAGAGTGCTGTTGTGGTCAGAGTGCTGTTGTGATCTCTATCACTTGTTGGAAATCTTTTTTGTTCAATAGCAGTTAAGACTTTCTGTTAATGAGTCCAAGGGGGAGCTTTCTTCCCGTTGTGGTTTAATCCCAGCTGGCAACTATGCACCATGCAGCAGCTCACTCACTCCTGTCCCCACCCAGTGGGATGGGAAGGAGAATCAACAAAAAAAAATAAAGGTAAGGAGAATCAAAAGAAAAGGTAAAACTCATGAGTTGAGATAAGAACATTTTAATAACTTAACTAAACTAATAATAATAATGAAAATGAATATAGCAAAAAGAGAGAGAAATAAAATCCAAGAAAAGTGATTGCTCACCACCAACTGATAGATGCCCAGACTGTCCACAAACAATGATCACAGAATCACAGAATCACAGAATATTAGGAGTTGGAAGGGACCTCGAAAGATCATCTAGTCCAACCCCTCTGCCACAGCAGGATTCCCTAGACCAGGTCACACACAGGTACGTCCAGATGGGTTTTGAATATCTCCATAGAAGGAGACTCCACAACCTCTCTGGGCAGACTGTTCCAGTGCTCTGGCACTTCAACTGGGAAAAAATGTCTATGTGTATTCACACGGAATCTCCTATGCTTCAGCTTACAGCCATTGCCTCTTGTCTTGTCACTGGGCTTCACTGAGAAGAGCCTGACCCCATCCTCCCGACACCTACCCTTCACATATTTAAAAGCATAGATGAGGTCACCCCTTAGCCTCCTCTTCTCCAAGCTAAAGAGACCCAG
>VWZX01006239.1:385170-509219 GCA_013399015.1 Galbula dea | reverse complement strand
CTAGACACAGGCCTCCAACTAGACTCCATCCCATTGACCACAACTCTCTGACTTCTGTCCCTCAACCAGTTCACAATCCACCTCACTACCCAATCAGCCAGACCACACTTCCTCAGTTTAGCTGCAAGGATGCTGTGGAAGACAGTGTCAAACGTTTTACTGAAATCAAGATCAGCCCCTCCTAGCCAGCTCTCCTCAGTTTATGTACAGGCCATGACGTCCTATGGTATGGAATATCCCTTTGGCTTGTTTGGGTCAACTGTCCTTACTACATCCCCTCCCAACTTCTTGTGCACTCCCATTCTCTGCTGGCAGGGCAGTTTGAGAAGCTGAAAAGTCCTTGACTTAGTATAAACACAGCTTAACAACAACTAAAATGTGTGTTATTGACACTATTCTCACCTTAAACTCAAAACACAGCACTATGCCAGCTACTGGGTAGGTAATTAACTTTATTCCAGCAAAACCAGGACAATTCTATAACAAACAGAAAATAAGCAGGCTCTGGGATTAGCATTGCAGTTTAGAAGCAAGAGGCTTGGATAGTGTTCACTGTGCAGTTTTGAGTGAACCATTGAGTCTCTTTGTACTATATCCCTCTGGAGCAAACAGCAATGTTAACCCTTCTTTATATCACAAGAGTATTCAGAGGAAAACATATTAATTTTTAAAATTTCAGGCAGTGTGATAAAGGAATCCATTATAAGGGCATTCAGGAACAGACTGCTCCAGCTTGGGTCCCAATCTGGGGTGACAGTTCCTGACAGAAAATCAGCTCCTGTGTGGGCTTCCCTCCACAGATTGCAGTTCCTGCCAGGATCTTGCTCCAGTGTGGGCTCTCCACAGGGTGCAGCTTCCTTTAGGTCACATCTGCCTGTTGTGGCATGGGGTCCCCCATGGTTTGCAGGGTGGATATCTGCTCCCCTGAGGTCCTCTATGGGCTTCAGGGGGACAACCTGCTTCACCATGGTCTTCTCCCTGAGCTGAAGGCAAACCTCCCCTTCAGTACCTGGAGCATCTCATCCTCCTTCTTCGCTGGCCTTGATGTCTGCAGGGCTCTTTCTCTCACATTTGCTCAGAGGTATTGTGTAGCATTTGCTACCCTTTCTTAAATACATTGTCATTGAGTTGCCAGCATCATCCCTTTTAGGCTTAGCTTTGCTCAGCAGAAGGTCCATCTTAGAGGTGGCTGGAATTGGCTCTGTCCAACATGGGGCAACTTACAGAAGCACAAAAGGCATTCCTGCATCTCCCTGCCTCCTCTCCTTTCCCTGTCCCTCCCTTCCCTCCTCCAGATATCTTGGCATGTAAACCCAAAGAGCTGGAAGACAACTAGCCACCATGATGCCAGGTTGAAGATACCAGCACTGTTGTCTGATTCCCAGTGCAGAACTTGCATTTTCCAGTGGTTGCACATCATAGGTAGGGGACATCATACCTCTTCCCTTCATCTGGGTGCTTCCATGCCTATTTGGCAGGTGAGCAATTTTTGCAACATGGTCTTCTAAAAAAACTATCCTTCAGTGTTATTTTATTACTTGCATTACCTGAAAACAAGCAGATACCACTCAGGGTCTAGGACTCCATCATATCTGGCAGTGTATAAACACTCCATGACCTATATCTAATCAGGCAGTGGATAACCAACAGCTACACACAGCTCAGGGAACTCAAGGAGTTATGAGATATTATAATATCTCAAATGAGATATTATCAGGCAAGCAGTAGGCTGGGGGTTGAAGTGCAACAACATTGTAGCTGTTATCAAGTTTTGTAGGGATAACAGCTACGAACAAGTTCTAAGGGGAAAATGAAGCAGCTGAGATGATACATACAGACACATCCTTCCCAGTCCCACAAGGAACCAGAGAAAGTGCCAATTTGAAAAGAGAATGAGCAGGCTGGGGAGAGCAGTCAGGGATAAAAGAGCTTCCTAGCAGACGTACAATAAGTTAATCTTAGATTAAACCAAGAATGGAGAGCCAGGAGTAGATACAAACTCCCAGACCATGTGCTAAGGCAGTGTTGTTTCCAGCATTTTGAATGGACATGGCCATGGACAGGACAGGACAGGACAGGACATGATAGGCTTGTCTCTGACAAGGGTGAGAGAAAAGGTGAAAGGTGACTGAGACACAAAGTGATGAGAATTTAAACATGAATTTCACCTATGGGTAGGCTTAGCAATGGCCCCACCTAGGTAAAGTCAAGCAGAAAAAATCCACAGCTTTCAGGCATATTCTTTAGAGGAAGCAGTTTGAAGGGAGGGCCACCTTATTTATTCTGGTCTGAAGCAACATGTTTTATACATTGTTATTATGGAGTTGATCATGTCAAGAATACATATTAACTGTGAAGGTGTCACAGCTTCTCTTTGTCCCATGGCTGCCCCCTCCCTGGGTGTGTCCTTCATAGCAAGTGCCTCAGGAGACTGAGGATGGAGATGGGTGATATTAGGATGAAATTAGCCATAAAGAAAACATTTAAATAAAAATGATTAACCCAGTGTTAGAGCTATTATGGGACAGAAAAGAAATGTCAGAGAAAAAAAATGTGTACCATGACTGCCCCATTATGCTATAATTAGTTTATCTTTGTATAATTTATGGCTAGCTCTATGTCAATGAATTCCAGAAAGAAGAAAGCCTTGACCTGCAGTGAGGCTGAAAGAGAGGAGGTGCTGATGCTTGGATTATGCAGAATTTTTAAAGATATTCTGGGAACTCAGATACACTGTCTTCAGAAATAGGAACAAAACTGCTCTTTGTACAAGTTCACTGACATCAAGCTAGTTACAAGCTAGACACCTAAATATCTTCAGACATGTACGCTTAGATTTCCATTTTTACCTTGGTGCAGGTAAACACTTTTAGGAGGAATTTAGAGGACTTCTCACTGCTTATCTTACATAATCAGTCTAGCAGCTCTTGATAGGCATCAGCTGAGTTTAATGAAAAGTATTATTTATCTCAAGGGAAGTGAACAATTATTCTTTTTCTGGTTCTCTAACTCCTTCTTCCCTTTAGAGACTAATATTTGACTAGAAAAATAATCATTAACAGAGTTTATTCTGTTAGATGGAAATCTAGCCCAGTTACCTGACTTAATGACACAAACATGCAGTAATATGTATATATTGATGCCTTGAAGTGAGTATCAAGATGTTTTGTCCTGCAAGGTATATATTGATCAACATGTACAGTGTATTTTCCCTTTGGATCAATATGCCTGTTTCTTCTTAAATCAATAAACACTTATTCTTACATAGAGGAAAATTTTGGCTCATAATTGGATAAAAGTGGTTATACAGTAAATAAGAACATTTTTCCTGCTTAACTCTAGCAGCTGTGGCACTCAGAGTGTGAAAAAATTCAGACTGAACATGAAGAATGCTGTATATGAAGTTCAGAAAATACTATCACTTACATCTGCTGAGATAATAAAATAAACAACCACATATATGGCCCAATTTTCTAATCAGAGAGCAATGGTGTTTGCTGAACTCAGTTGAAGCAGTCCAAATTCCACAGATCTCTCTCTGCTTTTTGGTTAATCTTAACTTCTTGAGGTCTTTTTTGTGTGTCTGTTTAAATAACAGATACTAACATCCAGGGAATCCTGGGACCTCTTTTGTGATTATATGTCTTTCAGCTCTGCATCCTGACTCTTGTTCAGTTGCAATGAGAGCCTAACTTTGAAATAAGGGAGGAGATGAGAATCTGACCTTATTTCAGAACCTCAGCATGTTCAGAACCTGCAAATTTTAATCTTTTTTCTTCTTTAGATAGATGCAGAAATTCTTTACTATGAAAGCTTTTCCTGCCACTTTGTTGTTCTTGTGATTGCTGCTACAGCTTATTCTTAGCAAAAAACCAAACCAACCAAACCCAAAAGTCACCAATCCCAAATGCCATAGCATAAACAAATTCCACTCTTCAGTAAGGCAAACTGCAAAAATCTATCTATCTTATCTAAGAATCTGGCCTAGTAAATCTCAGTCTGATAACCATAATATTTAAAGAAAAACTGCATAGAGAAAAAAATTAAGAATACTATTTGAATACACAAACACAAACAAACTAACAAAACTCCCTCATGGTTATTCTGGTAGCCTTTTTTTCTTTTTTCCTCCCTCCTCTGGAATAATTCAGAAAAGAAAGAAATATCAGAAGCATTGTCATGTTTGAAGATTAGAGAACAGAATTGTTTTACAAAAATAAACTAACTTTTTATTATTAACTACATTAAGGCAGGGAATATACACACTCTTAAATATATCTTATTGTAAATGTATAATTAAGTAAAGTAATAAAAAAACACCTTTACCCTCTAAAGAAATGCAATTGGATTTCTCATGTCTCTCCTGATAAGTAATACTTAAAGTCAGAAGCTGTTGGCTGAGTTTGGCTTTTGAGGGTCAACCCTGATTTTCAATCTTCAGCACTGCCAGGTGAAACCACCTCCCAATTCATGTGATACACTTATGCCACTACATTGAAGTCTGTATGCCCCAAGTGAGTTGAGATCTTAAAGAATTTTCCATAAGCTTGATTAACTGTTGTCTGGCAAATTAAGGTACTCTTGTTAGGACTAATTTGCCATTAGGTTGCTATATTTTGCCTGGATGGAATTTTCAGACTGTCTAAATTAGGGCTAGTGTGCCACTGTTTGAAGCCTTACTTGAACCACTCTTCAAGCTTCCTGAACCACTTAGGCCAGTAGGAGGGAAATAGCATCCCAAAATATTTTTTCCAGTGAAATTCCTAAACACAATGCACACCTTCCAGCATTTATCAATCCCTTCTGGTATCCTGGATTTCTGAGCTCTCTGTGAGACTGCTCAGGATTAAGCAATCTATGCACCCAGTCTTCCACTGACAAGGGAGGTGGAGGCTGAGTGGAGGAAAAATTGGTTGCTGCTGCTGCAGAGCAGCCCCCAGGGTGAGGGAGAAAGCATTGATGGAATAACACTTACTTTGCCTATTCTGAGGCCACTGCAGCAGCTGGTCACCTTTGTATGGCTGCTTGACCAAAGCACTGCAAGTTTCAAATGCATAGCATTCCTTATATTGTGTGCATAATTTCCTTATTATTAATAAAGTAGTGAGCAGTACCAGAGGAGTTCAGTTGCACTTCACTGTGCTAGTTGTGTTCACCATTTGCAAAGGTGTAACAATGCAGATGACCAGGTAGGACTCTACACTCCCAGTATCACCATTTTACCTCCTTCATGCCCTTCAATTTTCCTTCACCACTCCCACAGGCAATTTGGTGATTTTGCAATTATTTTCCTCTAATTCTTCCAGTTTCCCCAGTAACCCCATCCACCCTATCATCCCTTGATGTCCCTCATGCTCATTCTCACTCCCTCATTATGTTTCTGTATAATCCATCTCCCCTGTTCCCATGCAATTGGGTAGAAGTCTCTCCCATCCTTGACTTTCCTTGCCTGACCAGTTACCTTCTACATTTCCTCTACATATCTGAACACATTGAAGGCACAGTCTGCAAGCACTGACAAGATTTCCTGTTTCCATTTCCACACCAGAGTGCCTAATCTAGTTTCTGCACCTTTTACTTTACTGAAATTAAGAACAGCTGAACATGGTCAGAGCAGAGAACTACCTAACCCAGTATTCTGTCTGACACAGTGGCTGAAATCAGATGCCTGTGGAGCATTATCAGTATGGGCAAGGATATAGTGATATTCCCAGCAACTCCAGCTGTTCTGGTCATAATCTTGAATATCACTTTAGAGCCAGAACTTGCTTGCTCCTTTCCTTCTTGTCCTGTCTGCATCCTTTTACATAATCTCCTTTTTCTTGTGAGTTAAAAACCTGTGCTGACTTTTGATTTTTATCCTATCTTCATCATGTTTTTGGGAGCCCCTCTTACTCTATGACTGCTTTTTCTGGGGAGGCTTCTGGGCTGTGTCCTAGATCTCTTCTTCTTCCCCAACAGATAAGAAGATGCAAACTATTTTTGCAATTACAATGTCAACTAACAATTCTATGATGTTTATGGACACACTTAGCAACTAGAATTTTATACCTGGTTTCTGTCATTTTCTGTCCAAACTGAAATGTCAGCCTTCTCTAACATGGGTATGAGCCAGCAATGTGTATTCGCAGCCCAGAAAGCCAACCGCATCCTGGGCTGCATCAGGAGAGGTGTGACCAGCAGGTCTAGGGAGGTGATCCTGCCCTTCTACTCTGCCCTTGTGAGGCCCCACCTGGAGTACAGCGTCCAGTTCTGGGCTCCTCAGCACAAAAACGATGTGGACCTGTTAGAGCGAGTCCAGAGGAGGGCCACAAAGATGATTAGAGGACTGGAGGACCTCCCCTACGAGGAAAGGCTGAAACAGTCGGGGTTGTTCAGCCTTAAAAAGAGAAGGCTTTGAGGGGATCTCATAGCTGCCTTCCAGTCCCTAAAAGGGGATTATAGGGTAGAGGGGGAGAGACTTTTTAGGTTCTCAAACTGTGACAAGACAAGGGGAAATGGTTATAAGCTGCAAGAGGGGAAATTTAGGTTGGAGATTAGGAGGAATGTCTTTACCAGGAGGGTGGTTAAGCACTGGAATGGGTTGCCCAGAGAGGTTGTGGGTGCCCCATCCTTGACCGTGTTCAAGGCCAGGCTTGATGTGGCCCTGGGTGACCTGGTCTAATGACTGGCATCCCTGCCCATGGCGGGGGAGTTGGAACTAAATGATCTTTAAGATCCCTTCCAACCTGAGCCATTCTATGATTCTATGATTCTATGTCTTTTTGAACATTTTTCTAAGTCCAAGTTCAACAGTACCAAAACAGGTGTCATTCCTCTCCTTCTAGTTGACTGAGACACCCTACTGAATCATAGTATACAAAGTCAGCATCCTGCCTCTTTACTTAGGCTGTCACTCAAAAACCTCATCCTCAACTCAGAACTCTAGTGTTTTCCACACTTAGACTATTTTCAATACTTGAAAACTATTTTAGAACACTTCTAAAAATGATCTCAGCTATCCATCTAACAGTTCCAACAGCCTGCTGCAGTCATGTTCATTCAGAATATAGCTACAGAAATCATTATGCTTACCTGCCCTTTAACCAAACTAAATATTTTCTTAGATACTTTTATCCACTATTCATTCTATCACTTAAAAACTGAAGGAATCTGGTGGCTTTCTGAGGCCTTCCTGGCCTATAACTGGCAGTATAGGCAATTCTTATTGGCTATCAAAATGTAAGCACTGACATTCAGTGAGTCTTTGAAACTGGCCTCCCCTGTTCAGAAATTTATTTTTCAAGCAAGAAACTGTGTTCTCTCTCCCACAGTGCTCCAGACCCAGAATAGGTCTACCCTTCACTGATAAAAACAACAGCCTGGTTTTAATAGTCATAAAAGCATTGAAATTTATATTTTTGTGGTGGTGGGAAAAGCTTAATGTGGACTACAAGTTGTTTGAAGAATAAACTCTATGGTATTTCCATCATAAGATATTGGAATATGGATACTTCAAACCTTAGAGTAGCCTCACTTCTATTCATAAATCATGTATTATTTCCAACATTTATAGACATGCAGGCAGCATTTTAAGGGTTCTCAACAGAGAATAGTGATGATAAATGCCACAAAAAAGTATTGATTCTCCATTTTTTTCTTGCATTATGTGTATGATTTTCCCAAGAAAGTGAAATAGTAAAGATTTTATACTAGTCTGAAACCAGATTATATGAACTCCACTTCCTTTTTTTTCTATTGATAAGGGCACCATTTAGTAGTGAGATGAAGAACAAAGCCCAAAGCAATCAAGAAAAATGTGAATGAAGGCAAACACTCTGCTTGGATCAGAACACTAAGCCTCCAGTTTCTTGTCCCAGCATTGCAAAAATCACTTCAGTAAGATTAGAGTAGCCAGTACTGTCTTGATCAACTGGGTGTATAGAGGGTTTTTTCTGGGGGGAAGGTACTTTTCTTGAAGCACATACACAAAACAGAAGACAGAGGAAATCATATCATTACCCACATGAGCCTGTGGTTTGGAAAGACGAGCAGTTGGCTTCCGGCTGCTGCAAGGAATGATGGGGACTCAGGGCCAGGCTGTCACACGCTCCATGTGCTTGTTTGCATCATTTTCCCCCAAGTTGTAAAAATACAGTAAGCATGCTGTGCAAGTCTGCCAGAAAAATGAATTACACAGGTGTCCTCCCTCAGCTATCAAATCCTTCTCTTCCAACCAACTTCAGAAAAAGAAAGGCTGTAGGATTCATTAAAAAAGAGAAAAGGTGAAATCATTTTCATGCAAGCCCACACTACAGCATCAGGAAAGGATTCATTTTATTTTGTGTATCTAGACAGTGATTTTAATGTTATGTAAATGCAGCAGGCAATTCCTAATCTATCCTGAAATGTATGTGTCAGAGCTCTTGTGTAGTACAGGCTACTGATGATAAAAACAAGATGTGTTTTTATACAAGGAAGGCACATGATTACCAGCTTTAGAATTTTTCTTTCATTATAAATTTAGAACAGGACAAGCCAGTGCAATGGAAACTGAGGGATATCACCACAGAAAAAAATACTGTCATTTCAGAGTCAAGTTTGACAAGCATTGTTTGCCTCTCTCCTTGAAACCAGAATAGCCAGACATGGTAGCAGCCTTTTAGACTTTAAAACTGATTAAGTAGAAAAGCTTCTACTAATCCATAGTGCACCAATGTTCCTCATTTTTCTTTCTTCTTCTTTTTTTTTTTTCTTGTTAAAAGGAAACTTATCTTGTCTAAAGACCATTTCCAAACACTCAGTCAAGTTGAGGTTGTCATGATAAGGCAATCTTCACATCAGGAGGCTTTTCTGGAGAGGAAGAAGCAGCTCAGATACAGGCAGGGCCCAAGCCTCAGATCCAACTGTCAAGGAAGCTGATGCACAAAAGATCTTAAACCGACATACATCTTGCTCTTATGTGCTTAGGTGTCTTGGTAGAACAATCCAGAGTCTCAAAGCAAGACTCACCTGCCACCTCAATCTGGCAGCCCTGTGTGTTTCCTCAGTGAAGTCAGCACCCTGCTTTTACCCCACAAGCCAGCAGTTAGATCATGAGCACAGATTGTACATCCACATAGACATCTCTCTTCTGCCTGAGCAAACTCAGATTTACTTGTGCACTCTGCTGGTTGAAGCCCTGCAACTGCCATGCACTCCTGCAGGGTCACAAAAAGCACTCAGCTACAAGACCTAGCTTCAAGCCTCCTCCCCACTTCTAAAAACCTGTTAGGATTTAATAGACAGGAGAGAGACAGAATTACCCTGAATGGTCAATACCTCAGCAGTTCAATCTACTGGCAGTGGTCTTTTACTGTAAATATGGGTGGTTTCTTGTAGACAGACAGGGAACTTGAACCCAGGTCTCCTATAGCTGTAACTAACACTATCAGATGAAAATTAGTGAGGGGAGAGCAGGAAGCAGGGTGAGAGAAGGAGCTTTTGTCAGAAAAAAAAGGAAGATGTCATAGAGTAAAACTAAACTATCAAAGGATGTTTCAGTGCTGGGACTATCAAGTACTAGCTTGTGTTTTCCAGCAGGCTACAGTCACATATATGACTGATTAAGAGAAGGACCATAAGCTAGTCAACATGAGCAGAGCTGAGGTGCTTCTCTCCTCATGCACTGATGCAAGTGGGTCCCATTCTGAGAAGTTTAGCAACACTGCCCAAGTCATCTGTGGCTTTTGCACTCAGGTGATGCTACAGCTCTCCCCTAGAACTAAGGTTCATTAATCAACTGAGTCAATTTAGAAAGCCTCCAAAGAGGCCTGATGATGTCAGAACATGATGGTGTATTCCTTACTCCTGGGAATTAGACAGCATGACACAGAGATAATACTAACCCTTCCTGTCATCAGTCTAGGGAAATTCTGAATTATTTTAATTCAACACTACAACATCTTAGTTTTGGAGACAATTTCCAATGAGGCCAAAGTAGGCCCAAGATCCAGACATGGATCTCAAATCCCATTTCTGACCACATGAAAGCTGTTCATGCAGCTCCACCATCCTTCAGCTTGAGATACACAGAAATATCAATGTAATCAAGTCTTTACTTATAAGTGATGCAAATTAAAGGATTAACCTTTTGTGAGAATCAAAAGTAATTAATTTATTGGGTCCAGAGATTCTACTACCAGGTATGGTATAAAACTGTAAGCAGAAAAGACCTGGGCAAGGTCAAATGGGATGATGAGACTGACCACCCAAGACTGACTAGTAAAAGCAGAGAAGAAGCAAGTCACAGGAAAAAGGATCTGTAACACAAAATTAAGGAAAACCCCTCCTTTTTTACAAATTGCTTCATTTATCTGATGAGCAGATGACATCAGCTGGGTCTACAGACCAGTCCTCAGTCAAATCCACGTGGTTCTTACATGTTTAGGAAGAGAAATTTTCCAGAGTCTCTTTGCTACCTGGAGAAGTGATCATGAATACTTTTTTTTTAAGTCCTGTTCTCTCAGTAACTGAGGTATAGAATTTGAGGTACACATGTGCCTTCTCTTTAGAGCCCTCCAAAATCCATAGATAAAAAAAAATGTAGATCTTTCACAGATTTATGTTCTTACTTCTGATAATGTCATGTGGTGAAAAACACTAGAAATTTTAAAGAGGGAAGGACAATATAATCTTCTCTTTCCTTTATTCCAGTGAGTTAACGGAAATGCTCATTTCAGAACCAAATGTGCTTCTTATTTACAGCCTACTTCAATCTGCCTTCAAAATTGCATTTAAACTTATAAACAAAGATTTATATGTCCAGTGTTTTCTAAGAAACTGTAACTAGCATATAGAAGAATAATCCCAAAGAAAAGATCTTAATGGAAAAGGAGGGAACACATGGTATCTCTTGTATAGGGATGTCTCACAGTGGCTAAATTGTCCTGGTGAAATTACATTGACTTTTGAATGGCTAGTACTCTAGAGAGATCTAGGACAAGAGGCAGAAACTCCTAAAAATTACAAAGGACTGGAATACAATCCCATATGTGAAACTGAGTCTCATAAGGTAATTTGTACTGCTGTCTATGAGGGCCACTTTTAGCTTCAAGCCTGCAGGGAAGAGTCAGGGAAGCAACAGATAAGCGTGTGGAAACTATGTATATAGAGAGCAAAATTGTTAGGGAGCATAAATGAGCAAAGGCTTACTAAAATCACCTGGCACTGTACAATGAATCTGTAGGTGCCATGCTATTATCAGAATGCATACTTCATCAGCCTTATACCTATACCACAACTAAGTGCACTACCTGGTCACTTAGGGCTCTACCTGCACAAACAAGCACAGGGCGTTTGATCTACTCATGTTCAGTGCCAATGAAAAGTCAACCATCTCTGTTCTTCAACTGAGCAAGAGTTTCATCCTCAGGACAAGAGAAGAAACTGTGCCACTATCCCTTTTGAGCAGGCACTCTAATGATGCTGATCCTATTGAAAAATAGGAGAAAACCAAAAAAACCCTACAGCTTTTGTGAAAGAGAAAAAAGACAGACCCTTCCATGCCATCAAAATGATCATGACTAGTTCATTTTGAGATCAACACTTATAATGTTTACTCAACATTACATCAACAGGCAAGTTTTAAACAAGTTTTATGCATGGCTAAATAATATGTAGACATTTGCAAAACAATTTGTCAACATTGCCTATAAGGTGTATTGTAATGAAAATGTGAAATTTCATACAAAAGTGTTTAAATGTAAGCTTTCCAGTGCAGTCAATAAGAAATTTAGCTGAGCAAAAATAGTACATTTAAATTCAAATGAGCTGTAAATACACAATATCTAGTGGGAGTCTGTAAAAGCTGTTTGGTAACATAAGCAATATTCCTTTGCAATATGTTAAAAATTAGCAGTTTGAGTAAAGCTAAGGCATCTGGAGCCTGTTATTTTATATGAGCTGTATACCAGGGAAGGCTTAGTTTGGCTGATGGTGTCAATGAAGTTATCAGAAATATAAGCATTTATCTAAGTAATTGCATAGGAGAAAACATTAAGTACTTGGCACATGTTAAAAATGATTCCTAATTAAAATGTTATTTAATAAACAGGCCCATTTTATTACTCAGAGGCTAAAAAAAAATTAACAAGTGCCTGCTAAATGTGTAATTATAAGGGTAATAAAACTCTCCATTCTGATTAGGAAAAATATTCATTTCATGACCATCCAGTGATCCATTTTCTACCACAGCTGTCAAAAGAGGCAATTTGCAACCATTTAGAGATGTCCTATTGTTATTGGGCTTATGTAATACTGCTATTACATTTTATAAGAGTAATAATGCTTTCACACTAGTTCTTATACATCAACTGCTTCTGAGTCTTCCTTAGCTCACAGGTAAACTGAGGCAATTTTGCTCCTGGGGTTGTGAGGTGCAGTGTGGATTTATAGCTTTCTGTCCCCTATCAGCATCACTCAAAGCAGTCAGCACCCTGAGTAAGATTATGGTGAAAGTGGTTTCCACCTGCTCTCTGCTTCCAATCATTAAAGTCTTATTAGAAGGGCCCAAACCTACTAGATGCTGATGTAGCTCACCATTAGAGAATCATAGAATGGTTAGAGTTGGAAAGGACCTTTAAAGTTCATCAGTTCCAACCACCCTGCAGCAAACAGGGACACCTTTAACTAGATCAGGTTGCTCAGAACCCTTTCCAACTTGAGCTTGAATGTTTCCAGGGATGGGGCACCTACTACTTCTCTAAGCAACCAGTTCCAAAGTTTCACCACTGTGAAAAATTTTCTCCTTATATCCAGTCTAAATCTCCCCTTCTTTATTTTAAAACCATCATCCCTTGTCCTCTTGCAGCAGGCTTTGCTAAAAAGAAGGCCTGCTGGCACCCCTGCAATATGCTTTAACAGTTTGAGAGATGAAAAATTGGGAGAGGAATAATAAAAAATTACAGACCAGGTTTAACATGTGGTAAACTAAAGGATTTCCAGTCTAACCCAAAAGGTTAGGTTACCTCCCTATCACTAGTTTAAGACCCTCTTCCTTTCAATTTTCTTATTCAGGACAAACTCTCCATAACTGCCTGCAAATTTTTCCTTCTCAGCTCTTTCAGGCAAAACAGACCTGGTTACTGCTACAATGGGAAACAGATCTGGCCTCCAAACCACTTTCTGCCTTGTCTGTCCTACCTAGTCTTGGGCTTGCTCAGTCATTGAGAAGACAAATTTCACCCACAGAAGGAAGTGCTTCCCTAGCAATATTTAGAAGAGGCTGTGGGCCGTCTGTCTCATCTGTGTGCATTGGTGGAAACCAGGTAAGACATGAAGACAGATCAAAAATGATATGGCCCATAAAAATGTGCTATCAATTAGTCTCTATATTTTCCTTTCTTTTTTCCAGTAACTTAATTATGTTTTGTGATACAACACAGATGAACAACAACTCTTCAGCTTCACTGACACTCAACTCTGATGCTGTATTATTAAAGAGGACTGGCCATTGTTGAGACAGTGTCACAAGAACAGGATATGTTGTAGAGGATGCTATTTTTCTAGTACCATTAGTAAAGTGTATATTTACCTTACCTACTCTACTTGGATAGTATCTGCACTTTTCTTGTCTTCAAAAGATGTGGCTTGTTTGAAACAAGGTTGCAGGATTAGTCCCCTTGTACTTAAAGGAATCTCAGAGCAATGTTTGAATTCAGACAGCAGATGTTAGTGCTTTCTCCACAGTTAACCTCTATGGTACAAGAGCCCCCAAAGGTCCCTGCCAGCACCAGAGTTCATCTGGCAGCATATCAGGAGGCTCACCACATAGAGGAAGATGGTAGAATGGTTCTTGCTACTCTTGTCTGATAAACAGCAAAGGGAACAATTGTGCTTACTGAGGCAGACGCCAAGTTGGCACTCTCCCTTGATATTCACATCTTTGCATGGCATCAGCCAGTGGATGAACAGATAAGGGTTGAACATTTATTATCTCACTTAGCAAAACACTGTTGTGGGGGTTTGTTTTATTTTTAAATCACTCACAAAGTTTCATTTTGGCTAAGAACTGTGAGACCTGTGAGTGAGCCATGCTTCTGGTAAAAGTCAGGTGAACACTCAATGTAAGTTAGGATTGTTGGGAAGTCATGGCAGGATTTTAATTTAAAAATATAAAGACTGTTAAAAGGTCAGCTGTACAAACAAAATTAAAACTCTGGAAATAAGTCTTTCATTGCTGATGGTTTAATCCTGCAGGTCTCAGCCTTTACCCATCTGGGCTTGTAGGAATGGGGGAGGGGGATGGAAAGAAAACAAAAAGGTAGGAGATGAAGCCCTAAAATCCTAAGCCATCTATTTTTATTTAATGTAGAAATGATAGCATATGTAAGTCAGAACTTGTGTGCCATGTAAGAAAAATCTGGTTTTCAGCTGAACTGCCTTAGAGAGATTATTAATCCTGCTGCCCCATTTAAAAGGGAGATTGCAAGTGTTACAATCTTCATTGTGAAGAAGGAGAAAAGGGAAGAAATTCGTAACTATAAAATACAAGAGATGAATTCTCAGAATTAGCAACCTCTTAACCAATGTCCTGATTCCCAGTACTAGATAATATTTAGGAAGTAACTCTAAGATGATATTTTTATAAATATTTTTTTTTGTGTTTAGGGCCTTACCTGTGTTTCTCCACTGTGCAGTGTCAGTTCTGCCATTCTGAAAAAGTTATCATGAAGATAATAGGCATGAGAAAGGAATAAGTGCATTTAACATCAAAACACAAGAAATATGTTAGTTACCTACCCTGCTAAAAGTTACTTAGAACTTCATGTGCATTTAAAAAGTACTACACCTTAAAAGCAATTTAAGAAAGGACAATTTAAAAAAGAATTACACAAATGCATTTGTTAAACTGGAATAAATTTAAACAAGAAAGCACTCTACATCATATCCTGTGGGAAGGGCTGGAAAAACAAAAGTATCCAGATTCTTTCTCTTTGTTTTTGGCTTTTTATTTTTTCTTTTCAAAGAAAAATACTTGAGGTGAAAAACAGTCCCAAGCTCTGAGGGCTAGCGCGGGTCTTTCATTTCTCACTCCGATGAGGGAACAGGACACAATTAGTATTCTCCCCTTTACAAGAGGATTGTTTGTTCCTGCATTTTTCTCCATTACAAACTTGGAAGACTAACTTGTCTTCTTTAAGAATTTTTAATTTAAGGATTTTTAATTATAGTTTAGAACATACTGTATTTTGCCAGTTAAGACTATAATGAGAAATTTAGATCTTATTCCCAGGAGCATCTTGAAAACTAAAGCAATCATTTCTCTAAATAGACTCCAGTTCTCAATTGCATAGCAGCAGCAGCTGCTCACTGTTCAATACAATAAGTGCTCTAGCCAAAGATCCATGCTTACACAGTTCAAAAGGGACAAGAGAGGTTCTTTTATTCAGATCTCCTGTGTCCCCATCATTGCACTCAGCTGATGTACTTTTATGGGGCAAAGTGTAGGTAGCTAGAGCCCTCCTCTTCCACCCCATTACTGCCATAGTATTTTCCCCTCTCTGAAGCACTAGATGTTCCAGATGAGACAGAAAACTGATGAAGAGGAATTTCTTGTTTTTCAGTCTCTATTCTTAGACCAGAGCACCCCAAACTCACACCCACTTGCTGCATTAAGAACCAACGGAGGATTCATGCATGAAAGCTGCCTTGGCTGCAAAGGCTGGACGTACTCTTAGAGAGCCATTTCTTTTACTCTTACTATCATGACCTTAATCTTCCTCAGGTAAGGCCCATGCCTTGAAACACTGCAGATTTGATATGCAGCAAGATTATGAGAAGCATCCTACAAACCTTACAATTGCAAGGCAGAAAAATTGTTTCTTTATAACTTTTATATCCAAGATGGTCTTTAATAAAGAAAAGCGGACACATCTAAAGCATGTTAAAGAGAGTTTTGCTGGTTGAACTGATAGGTAATGTGATACTGTAATATGATATCATCTGTGGAATAAAACAAGTGTCAAGTTTTGCACCTGGGAAATTGTCACCCAGCATTGTGAAAGACAATAGAAAGACTACTTTTAAAATGAAGAGTCATACAAGAAACAAGCCTTCCTCTACAGAAACCCCTGCTAACAAGCTCATCCTTACTGATCAAGAGGTTGCAAAACAAACCCTAATAGCTAATTTATAATAAAATTTCAGGCAAGACAAGAAAAGAAGTCCTGCTAGCAGAGCAAATGGGTAGCAGCAAAGAACATATGTGTGACAATCCAATCCACTACTTGTGGAAAAAATGATGAAAAGTGGAAAGAAAAGTGCCCAGACGTAAAGCAGGAGTAAAAGTGACAAAGGAAATCAAAACACTTTGTGGCCTGCACTGGAGTCCCTACAGAATGAACTGTTGAACCCGACAAGAAAATGCATCACTAAGCTCAGAAAACTTTCAACAGTTAGAAAATATTTATGTTCACTATAGACCTGCATTGAACCAAGCTCACCAATTATTGTAAAGAAGTCACTGATCATTACTTACAAAAATTTTGTATTTTCCCTGTTATGTCAAAGAAGATGCAAAGTTGAGAGGAGAGGATAAGATACTATGCATCTGCTTGGTGACAGTCATAAAAAAGATAGAGAAGAGATAGATTGAGGTCCTGCCTTTGACCTCAGAAGTGCCTAACATGAGCTAGGGAACATGTTTCTTGGTCTCACATAAAGAACCTCTTCGGACTACCCTTGAAACACTGAGAGACACCCACAGCAATTGCAGAAGACCTAACCTTGTCTAAATCTGCTTTTTAAAACTCACCCTAGGAAAAGATTGGAATAAGGTTTCTTCCTTGTAATGCCTGGAAATGTGCAGGTTGTCCCATGTTCCCAGAAACACCAAATACACCCTCTGACTTCCAAAAGGGTAATGCCCAAGGACAGTAGCTCACTCCAAGCACACACAAATAGATCCATAGCCTTGAAGTTTGTTGCAGGCAACATCTACTGTTCTTCAGCATGTAATGCAGCAATGGGGAGGGGGAGATGTATTCTGCTGCTGGTAGTGGTGGTGTTCTGAAAATGAAATGATGTCAAGTCATATAAAAGAAAGCTGAGAATGTCAAATTGTTCATGATTGCCAACAGGCATAGCCATGTTCTGTAAGTGTTTGGTAACAGGAAAAGAGAGGACATTACGCTATTGTCAGGAAATAGGAGGTAATGAAATAGATGCCAAATAAAGAATGCAAGTTGCAGCCTTATAAAATAGTTCCTCTTTTTCATGCCACTTTTCCTTTTTTCTTTTCTGGTTCTAAAACATAGCATTTTGTCCAATACATCAACTCCTTTTTCATTCATTGGGCTTGAAAGAAAAATTTACTCGAAGAATATATTAGCCATTTTTTCCTGAAATGATACTTAAATTTTGCCTGTTTGACATCCTACAGTTGCTAAAGATTCCTTTAGCTGGAAGTATTACCCAACCCAGTGGACCCTGGTTCATTTATAAACTAACAAGTGTTCCTTGAATACTAAGAGAAACCAGCAAAGAAAGATTTTTCATCTAAAAACCTATGTCAAATTCCTCCTTTAGCTTTTCTTCTATGACCCTAAGCTTTTTCCCATTGTAAAATTAAGATAATGCACATTCCTTCCTCACAGAAGGATTCTCATCTACCTGGGAAAAATAATTTATTTTTGAAAAGCACATACTAACTTATGTAGAAGTTGCTTTAATCCTTGTTCAGTGGTCATGGTTAGCCATCAAACTCAACATCATCTACAGGGAGAAAAAATGGCAGGTCCCCTTCAAAGCAGTGTTAGTTTTCCCCTGCATGTTCTCTGTTTAATGTCTTTAAAATATTTAATTAAAAAATATTAACACACAACTCATTTCTCCCCAAAGTAGAGGCATCATTTGTTTCTGTTGCTCCAAGGCTGAGAGATGACTCCCTCTTCGTGCCTATTTGCGAAGCACTCAGCCCTTCAAGCTAGGAGATCAAAAACATCCATTTGAATTTTGTGTCCTTCTCCATTACTAGACTTCATCTTCAGAGAAGGAAAGCTCTCAGAGTTGACTTAATATTGTCTGGTCAGCTACCTAGATTGTAACAATAACACCTATGACAAGTAACAAATTAACCCAGCCACGACAATGCTTTCAGCCACGGCAACTTTCCTTCCATATGTAGCCACATATGGCTACTGGAATGTATGACTCTTTCTATGTCATTCCTGAACAGCCCATTTGGAGATTGTCCCAGCACACACTCTGCCAGCTCACAAAGGGGAGCTGCAAGCATATTCACAATTTCCTCTAACTCATATCTTTCAGTCCCACCTTTCCCCTGCAGCTTCATTAGTACAGCTCAAGCTTCTCATTCAAAGCAGGCACCACACTCCACCTCCACACAAGTATTAGCAACACTTATATTTGCACCACCTCTTTGCCTTGCACTCCCACTGACATGTTTGCTGAATGTGGTGGCTGAAGCTGACCTGTCTCTTCCCAGTGCCTCCCAGCTTCAGGATGCACCAGTTCACTCCTACATGGTTAATTTCCTCCCCCATCTTGGTTTCAGCACCTCCCACTGACCTCTCAGGAGAGAAAATCTTGACTATATATAGTAAGGTGCTCAAACATTTCTCACATAATCTGGGTGGGCTGCAAGTAGAAGAGAACATTGAGCTTTGCACTCCACCAGCTAGAGAGCACATTCAGACTTGCATCAGAACAGGTTGCTCCTCCTAAGCATCAACAGTTTTAGTGTAAATACTTCCACTTTCATCCACTGAGTGACTCTTAAACTGGAACCATTATGCATTTCTGAATGCTTTATTATGTCCAAAGGAAAAAGGTAGTCATAAAAACCCCTACATATTGCTCTAAATTTGAAGTTGCTTTTAGATGATTCCATAAACATCATTTACTATATGTATCATGTAACTAATCCTAATTCTCACAGTGCTACTCAACCACAGACCATACCAGGGAAATTTTTAATAAATAAAACCCAAACAAAAAAGCCCACCAAAAACCAAAAATGTTTTAAGAACATTTAGATTCTTTTATATGTTGTGCTTTTCCTTTTCAGCCATTCTCTCTCACCTGCTTCATGCTCCAAATCAAATATTCACCAGAAGTGGACATTTTGCACATAAATAATTTATTTCAGCAACAGATATCCACCTTTTATCTTTTTTTAATGGCTTTCTCCAAAACTCTTTTGATCATTTTGTTCATCCTCTGGCTGCACTAGAAACAGCCTCTGCTGAGAGGCCCCTTATGCTAGCACCCCCAAACTGCCTTCCTCATATACTACATACATTGTCAGAAAAAGAATTGCAATGGTTGTTTATAACAGCCTGGCATAAATATGTGGCAGTGCTGTGCTTATTTTCTCACCCTTAACTAATGCAGAAGTACTGGCAAAATTTGGTGGTGACAAGTCTCTCAGCCTGAAAGTCATCCCACTGAAACAGAGCTCTGCACTAATTTCACCAAATATTTTCCCAGTCTATAAGTCCTCCTTTCAGGATGACACATGGACCTTTAACCAACCTACTTCATATAAACAGCCTTAAATGAAGTGACACTGAGGAAGAAGAGGCCCTAGCCTGGATTTGAGAGTACCTGGCTATTGGTCCTATATAGCTTGTGAGTACATCCTTGCCTCTGAATGCAAGTCTTTTTTGTTGAGGTAGAAAGCAAAAGTCTATCCAGTGACCTGAGACATTCATGTGCAGACTTTCTCTGAAGCATATATACAGTATATATAGGAGTACTTTGGTAGCACCACCACAGTGAGCTGTGTGACCAAGACAAGGCAATACACAGATTATGAAGGCTCATCTTGTAAAATCTAACCCTTCAGCTCTTGGCTGTGTTATGGTGTGCCAGCTCCCAGTTTCTCTCCATCCCGGTATTCGCTCCACGTGTATACCAGCTAGCCCAGCACGGATCCCACAGCACAAGCACGCAGTTCCCCTTCAGTTCAAGCAGTCCCCGGTAGCAGCTTCACGTGTGTCCCAGCTAGCCCCCAGCACAGCAGTACCGACCAAGTTCCCCGCACAGACCGAATTCAGCACGGCACAGGTCCCAACACACTCTAAATCCCAGCCCTTCACCCAGGGTCCCTACTTAAGATTCAGGAATTTCAGGTTTCTTAAAGGGGCAGTTCAAGTTAGCAAGTATCTCTGGCAGAGTGGGGGAGGGGGGAAGCTGACACCGAACATCATGCACATGGGATGAAATACCTTCTAGAATACAAAGTCACTGAACAGAATCAACTCTGTTCCAACCCAAACCATAACAGGCTGCAATACCATTCTGGCTTCTCTAGGAACAAATGCAAGCCATAAAATAACACTCTGGGGCAAGAAGAGACCTTTATTTAAAAAGAAAAAATAAAATCAAACCAAAACCCAACCAGAAATCATGATCTGTTACATGCTTATAAGCTGATCTTATCACTTTTGAGTCACAGCAACTATAAACTAATCTCCAGGAAACAAACTCCTCTCCCCCATTACTCTTGCTCTGGAAACTCTTTGCGAGCTATACCTCACTTTTGCCTGTCTAAGTGTCACATAGAGACCGTGTGAAACAGTAGGGAAAACAAAACTCAGCAGTGAGGAATGAGACAAAGCAGCTCAGTAGGGTGAGGTGTGTTCTGAATTATTACCAAGTTATTCCTCAAAAAGGTATTCTTCCAGCAAGGTAAAATTGAGCTGCGTTCTCCATGCAGTGACATCCTTTGGTACTGCTTACAGGCAGCAAGAGGGAGCCACCAGAGCTTGTGGTTTCTTCCTAGAGAATCCCCCTCTCCACACACATGTTCCACAGCAAGGAAGCTGCAGCAGCTTCTCCTGTTCCTTTAGATTTACTGCCTCCTGTGCCAGACTGAATGCTAGAAGCCATTCTGCAAAACTACATGCCAGAGACATGAGGAGGAAGCTTCTTCAGGAGAAAGCAGAGGCACAAGGTTTTCAAAAGAAGAGAGAATGAAAAGGCCAGAAAGCAGCTCACTAGAGGGGAAAATACTCTTGTGCCTTTAGATCTTTCTAGGATAAAAACATTGTGCAGAAGCCACAGAGCTGTAATGAACTGTTTTCAAGGCAGAGAAAAAAAAAATAATCAGGCTTTAGCTGATGTTTAGAGCAGTTCCTGGCAGCTAGCAGAATTAAAAGTTCTGTAAGAACCACAACAGACTGACATATTTAAAGAGATCATACTGAAATGCTACATGATGGGCAAATAATTAAAAAAAAACCCCAAACAAACAAACAAACAAAAACAAAAAATGAAATTTGCCACAGGAAGACAAGACCAAAGGCATGATGCAGTAAGCTTCATTATATCCATGCATCTGAGGAATTAGCTACAGACCACATTAAAAAATCAGTGTGAAATAATTTTTTTCAAAATAAAGTATGGAAAGAGGGCACTGAGGTACCTCCAAACCAAGCTTAACCCCCCATAGTAAGTCACTATGCTACAGATTTAATGCTAGATGAGTATTTCTGTGTCTCTCTTGAGCACACAGAGGAGGGTTATGATTCCATATTGTCTGGTCTCTTAATAAACCTCATGAAAACCAAAGGCAGAGGAGAGTATGTGCACTGCTATACTTGGATTACCAAATACCTGAGTTTGAAATACTTCCAATGGAGACTGTCCTCTGCTTATCTATTTGTGGATCAGGTGATTTTACACTGTATCATGCAGCTCTGTAATGCCATACAATTATACAACTACAATTCTTATAACATATAATACTCATGGAAGAGTATATTTTTTTTGGATTAAAATCCTGCTTCAATGAATTGTTGTCCAAGCTCATTCCAATTTCAGCTGAGATTTTTATTTGTTTTCTGCATTTTTTTTAAGGTATTTCTCATTTTTAGCTAGTGCAGCTCTTCAGGAATGTGCAATGTAGGCATACTTTAAGAGTTGAGTTCCAAAGTCAGACTTTAGGGGCATGTGGGAAGAAAAGTCAATACAAAAAGCAGAGCTGACTTTGGTGTTGAACCTCACTAGATGTATGAATTTGGGCAAATATCTGCTTTTTTCCTTAGTTTCCCTAAAACTAATGTTAGGCTTTATTGATGAAAAGCACTGTAAATAGACCTATTATTGCTATCTGCTAATTAACCCTTCAGGGAACCATAAGCAAACAGCATAAAAAGTGGTCTAGCTTCTCCTCTCCCAACTGGGTAAACTTGAGGCTCTTTGGCAGGGCAACATAGGAAAGCTTTGGACTAGATTCATAAGAGGTACTAAAGCACATGAATCCAGCATGTATATGCTACCAGTATCTATTCCACTCAACAGCTGCCTAACCCTACAAGTATTCTTCTTCCAGGCAAATCCCTCATCTCCAGGCATACCATATGACTGCTAGACTCCTGATTCCTCTGAGCAGCTAAGCACTTCAGTTCTGCCAAGCCATGGTGGGAGTTCTATTACTTGTAGGTCACTGGCTTTTAGTACAGTGAGTCCTATACAAAAGAACAAATGGCAGTAGTAACAGCATTTTACAGATATTAACTAAAATGCTCAGCTAGAATACAGAAAATGCCATCTTGGGCCCTACTCTGAGGGACACAGAGAAAGCACTTTAAATCCACTGTCCAGGTTTTCTGAGGTGACAGTTTCCCTTGGGAATGAGGCACACATGTTGGTCTAGAGGAGGAATAAGAGCAACATTTGCAAACTGGTCATTGCTCATGGTTTCCATACCTGCCCTGCCTTGGTTTAATTTACAAGAAAGAGAAGTGGGTTTGATGCAAATATTTAATTCTTGGAGAAGGAACATGAGGAAGTTTCACCACCTGTTTTCATCTTGACAGATTTGAGAAGGTTATATCAACACTGGTTTAGCCTGTATCTTTGCTCTCAGATTCTTGAATCATTTCATCCAAAAGATTTATCTATAAAAGCAAACTCATCTCCAAAGCATTTTTTGAGTTAGTTATGGCCACATCCTTGTACACAAATGGAAACAATATCACTTTTGAAAAAGTATCCTTCCCAACTCTACAAATCCAGAAATGTGTAGCCAGCATCTCTCTGCAGTGTTACTCTGGCATCCATTCTACTACATTCTCTGGTAAAAGGCAAGGAGGCCTTAAGAGACCTTCAAGATTACTGAACATGTATTTAATCTGTGAGGAGCTATGAAATCAAGGAGCAAGGCACAGCTGATGGAAGACTCCATAGCAGCACCTTCCAGTTTGAACACCGAGTTCTAAACTTCCCTATACACTGGTGTTCACAGAGTGTAAGCCCATGTTTCCATGTGGCATCTCACATTACTAAAGCTGGAGTCAATTTGGGCATGTGTAGAAGTAACTGGAGGTTCAGAGTATGGGTGTTCATATGCTGGAAGTGCAGTTATCACTTGTCCTGCATAACATCAGAGTGCAATACTGAATGCTACATCAACTGGGACTGACTGTCCAGATGCTTGTGACTGCTTAATTGGCATTTGCTTGGTTTTTTAGTGCATCCTCTGTTAGAAAATCTGAATAAAATTAACTCTCAGCATGTTACTTTTGATGGAGAAGTATTAGCCTGACTGTGATTCTGTGATAAAAAAAATCTTAACAAACATTGCAGTAGATATGTACTGAGTTCAGCAGATCTGTGCAGGGACAGACACTCTCAATTTGGTTCTCTGAAGAAAGAATAATGAAAAAAAAAAAGGTGGTCATTGATCTAACCTATCAGTTTTCCTTAAAAAGCATGAAACAGCAGAGAGAGTAACTTGAACCTGTCTTTGACTGCATTCCTCAGGATGACATTAAAAGTTTGATTCATCCCCTTCAAGTTAAGACCTTCCTCATCACACTACTAGAGACCAGGTGTCAAGAGGCAGAGAAAAACAAGCACCTCTCTTTCTGCAAGTGATCAGATTTGTTACTAAAAGTCATCTGTAAATATTAACAGGGGCCAGTCAGCTCTGGAGAGCCCAGAATCATTTGCTGTCCCAAAAGCCATTTCTGAGCCTTCTTTGCTCACAATTGCTACCAATAGTTACATGTAATTTTTTTGAGAAAAGAGAGTGACACTTTTTATTTTGCCATTGAAATGCAATTAGTAAATGAGTCAGCATCTTCTTGTAAAACAGTAGTAACTTCAGTGTGCTGAATCACAGTTTCAAAGGTACTCTAAGGTTTTCTTATCTGTGAAGGCAACACACTTTCTGTTTGCTTCAGTAGGGAGGCTACTATGCTGAGGCTGAAAAAAATGGTTTTGTGTTCTCACCTCTTATTATATGAGCATTTTACTGTTTCTGTTCACTGCATCTGCACCTTCACATGAGAGTTTTAACTCTCCTAAGTAATGGCTAAAATCTTCCTGAGGAAAATATAGAGTCTACCGAAACTGCTAACTCCATGCTGTCACAGACTTGGTTAATGAATGTGAGCAGGGAAAGGTCATGCAAAAAAAACAAACTGTGAAAAAGAAACAGAAAGTTTAGTTTTGATTTTGAAAAAGGAAAAAAAAACCCAAATAGTTCTTTGAGTATGAAGCATTATTTCCTCTAGAATGAAATACCCCATTCTTCATGTGCTTTGCCCAAACCCTAGCCAACTTGACCTTCCTGCCTGCCTCTCTGCAACTCTCCCCTCCCCTTCTCTCCCACATCCCTTGCACATTTAGCAAAGTGGGAGGTGGTGTGCTTTGGGGCTGCCTCTGGGTGATACATGTTTCAGCAGGGTGATACATGTTTCAGCAGCCTCGAGGTACCTACATGCTGGCTGCTCATCTGCCTTCTGCCGTTAGGCTAGGCAGGGGCCAACTTCTTTCTACTTTCTCTCAGTTCAAGCTCTTTTCTCCATACAGACATGAATTCTCCAGAAAGGCTGGTAGGGACTTAATATACTTGTGATTCCTACATCAAGTGAAATTTAGCTAAAAGGCACCAACTAGTTTCCCTGCTGCCTAAGTGGGTGAAAGAGTACAGCCCCATAAACCTCATGTCATGGCCTCATGGAGGCCAAGAAGTAAAAAAAAAAAAAAAAAGATGAACTATAAACTATCTGCAGATAAGGAACATGGTAAACTAAGGTACTGGAAAAGTGAGATTAAAACTCAGCAAATGTGTTAATCTTACAAGTGCTAAACCTGCACTTCTCAGTCTCTCTTAAAGAATTTCCTTGCTTTTCCTAACAAGATAGGTGCAGCATAGCTCTAGAGGAACCAAGAGGAAAGAGTGCATAGGTTGTTTTTATCTCCCTCTCTACACTCTCCTGTTCCAAATGAAAAGAAAACAAACCAGGTTTTTTTCACCCCACAGTGGGACTTCATTATATCACAATTTGTCCTTTCTAAGCCAAACCCTCTTTGTGTTGAAACCACTGTCAGGACTGACATCACAGGGAGCTAGAGGTTCCTACATCTATTCTGCCAAGTCAGTTCAGAGTTGGGGTTGTGAAGTCATTCTCAAAACCAAGGCTCATTTCCAAACTCATGAAATCAATCCCATATAATTTCCCCATCAACCTTATGCCTGGAAAGAACAAACATGTATTTCCCTATAGAGGCAGAAGCATGCAATCATCTTATCTACTTTTAAGGTATAATAAAGTTTGCACTTGAGCATTCATTCCATACTCCAGTGCTTTGGTATTAATAACTTAGTTGCTTGTTTTTTACTCAGGGATTACTTTAGGAAAACCTTTCCTTTATATCCTCAAAGGAAATAGGAATAAATGATTGCCAAATGCTACATTTCCCATTGGGAAACAGCTTTCTCAACCATCTGAATACTTGGTTACCACTGAACAACAAGGCTGTGCTACAGACAGTATTTATAGTAAATTTTATGAGACCAAAAGTTGTCAGTTAAACCACTAGAAACAAATAAATGGGCCTGGTGTCATTTGAGCTGTCAACAGGATATAAGCTGAAGTGAGGGGAACACCTACATTTTGTAGGCTTCTTTTGCACAAATGAATGTATGGCTGATAGTCATGTTTAACTTCCTAGGAATGTTTTGAGTAAGGAATGTAGTAATTTCCTCCATGGCAACAGTAATGATCACTAAAAGATATTCACTATATAGGCATGTCTAATTCTTGAATATGATGGTCAGTAACCTCTGTGTTACAGTATAATGCCATATACAATAGTTTTGTTTGGTTCTTCCTCTGGTTATCATTAATACTTATCTACAAGACAAAAATATCAAACTTGATTACAGACCCCTCAGATAAAATGCAGTTTAATCTGTTTCTGTAAGTGGAAGTATCTCAAATTTTCACTCACAGAAGAGCCTGACACTCGTATGTTAAAGTTTTGAAAGTTTACCACAAACATTGAAGTGCATCTCATCCCTTCCTGGAATTACAAAAAAAAAGGTGCAGATGGTACCTTGAAAATATGAATGTCTGTCTGCTTTTAAACAAAGACAGAGATTTCCTTGGAAAGGGAGGCCAAGAATCTTACCTGTGCACACACTTAATGAGAAGTGGTTTGGGGTAGGAAGTGTACATGAAAAATATGGTGGTAAAGATTTTTCTAGAAATGTATCAGACTGTTTGAAAGAAGGAGGAAGCAGTGAAAATCTCAGTAGGTAGCAGAATTCTGAAAGATTTTTACTATTAAAATATAGATAGGTTTCCATTAAAAGTCCCAGGCAGAAAACATATTGTTTGCTACGAGCTCTGAACTTATGTCAAGTTGATCTTAAAAAGAGAAACAGTTTGAGGAAAATTTCATTTAGAAGCTAGGAAGGACAAGTTCATTGTCAAGAGCTTTTATTCCCTTGATTTACTAAGAACAAACACAATGACAAAGAAGAAAGCCAAATCTCAGAGATAAACCAAAAAATTTTAGATTTCTTTAACACTGAAATTTAGATAATGAAAGAAAACATAAAGCTTACACTTCATTCTGATACAGCAATATGCTTCCACTACACCTGAGATTTTGCAGTGCAGGCTCTGGCCTTTGGTCAGATCATGCTAGAGCATGGCTGGGAGGAACAGCTGACATTAAGCCAGATCTGCTGGTATAAGGGAGCTTGTCAGTCTAACAATTTGCAGTGCAGTGTGTCTGTAGATGGAGATATGGCCCCAAGCACAGACTGACCTAACCAAGACAGCTTCAGCCCAGCAGTGCTGCAACAACAGCACAGACTGCAGTGCAGGCTTAGTCTGGCTGCTCCTGGGACTTCAGGAGACCTGCATAGCCCTTACTGATTGACATTTTGCTGACTTGGTTACAGTGGCACTGGGTACTCGACTGAATCAAGGCAGAGCTAGAGCTATGATCACGCACAGCACGTCCCAAGTGCAGTGTTCAGAGTCCACTGAACTTGCTCTGGGCTTGACTGATTCTGCTAGTGGAAAGAAATCTTCATAACAGCATTTCTCTGGCCATGGCCCCTCTTTTGCCTGACAGACAGAAACACAGAACTACTTTGCTACAACCTAGGATTCCTCTAATGTGAAGGGAACAGCTGAGTTGCAGGCTTTCTTTGTCATTCTGGTGTGGAGGGGTGCAAACCAGCTCTATCCCATATGGTCCCTTCCTGTATCCCATGTGAAGGCAAGGTGCTTATCAAAACAGCATCATGGGAACCCTTGCCAGCTTAGGTCAGCTGTGAAGCTGTGTGGCCCTAAGCATTTGGGCTTTGCATAGTGTAATGCATGTAATCTTTTCACAGTCAAATGAACACATATAAGTTATTGCTAAATATATATTTTTCTTGTTCTTCTTTTTATATTCCTGTCATTCTTTTTGCTTTAGAATAAAACACAGATGCCCTTATGCTAGTCATCTTGAAACTAGAAATATTCATTACTAGATACAAATGACTGATATTTAAAACTGCATGCTACTCCTGTTTGTGTACCTAACTGGAATGAGTCACGCTCTGGAACATTTATACTACATCTGTAGTCTAGTTTTTGTCCCAGGAAAGAATCAGGATCTCTCTGAAAAATACTCAATACCAGAAAGTACTTCTATCACTAGATGGGGAATTAAAACAGACAGAAAAAGGCTGGACTTGCAGAACAAAGACACTGACACATTCACCATGTAATCTAGCAGAGCTTGCTGCTCTGACTTGAGCACTCAAAATCCCTACAAAATACATGTAAAAAAGTCAAGTGCTCAAGCATGAGATCTCAACAAGAATCAGCAGCTTTCTAACAGCACACAAGTGCCGAGGAGGTGAACACAGCTACAGCCCCAGGTGGGAGCGCTTGAGGCATTTCTCCCTAAGAGGAGAAACCTCTCTCCCTGTCCTAAGAACACACTACCTCGTTGTGAATTAGGGTTCTAAGCCAAGCATCTCTGCAGGAGGTGAGCAACCTTACTTGTGACTGAACGCTTACGGAACTTTTCCAGAATGTGGAAGTTTTCTTCATCTGTGAGGACTTGAACCCACTTCTCTGGTGAATGTCCCTTCTTGATCAGACCAGAGGCCAATTTATTTATCTAAAGCTGTCTTATATTTGTGGTGGGCTAAAAGTTGTGTCCCCAGCTTGGAGCTTTTGTCTCTAAGCTGGGGTGAAATCTCAATGGTTACTAAATACAAAATATTAAACATAAATTTACTAGATACTTTCTTATCAAGCTCTTGAGTTCACACAAGAAACCTTTTTGTGTTACATAGGTATCTGCAAACTGAAGACTATGATGATTCATTTTAATTTCTTCACTTGCAGGAAATTTCTTTGAAAATAAGACATCTAAGAACAGATCACTGAAATTGCTTTTTAGAAGAGGAACAAAGTCAATGTAAGTGTGAGTGAATTCCCATGTAAAAGGGAAGTAGTAGGACAAATAACAAGGGCAATGCAGTACTTTTTATCTTATTATTTTATCTTTTCCTTTATTTGGCTATAAGTATGGAATAACTTCAAAAAAATAACCCAGTTTTCCATGGAAGAACATTCATCAGAAGTTGTCTCTCTACTCTCCAGCACCTAGCTACCAATCCACTAGTTTGGTACCTTTTCACCCACTCAATATCAAACCACAGCACTTACCTGCACAGCTTGCAGCAGACTGACTGCTCCAGGGATTTCACTGACTGAATGATATGACTTTGGTGAGAAACTATCTGGGCAGGCTTCTTCATCAATTGATATCATAGTATGATATTATATTTTTGGCTCTGATTTCAGTGCAGATACAGCCCAAGTAGCTGATCAACCTGCCAGCTCATCTACCTGTTCCACGTCTGCTGAAGTCAGCAACAGCCTTTCTGCTGGTTGGCCACATTGCAATTAAATCAAGGTCTAACACAAATAAATCAGAATATTTAACTAAGATTGACAAATAAGGGCAGACCTCTCTTGAGAAGGCTTTTTTTGTCATCATTTTAAAGTCATGTCTTTGGAAGAAGAAGAGGTGAGGCTTTAAGCCACGACAATGTAAGTCTGCCTCACATCTATTTATTAGTCATACAGTCTATATGAACAATTCTTTTTACCAGCCCCTAAACCCAGGGCATGCCTGGAAGACTACTTATTCCCTAATAGCCTTTGTTTTGATTAACGAAAAAGAATACTTAAAAATAGCATGGTGGTAATCAAATAACACACTGCTCATATTAGTTGGAAAAGTTCAGAACAGTAAGCATAGAAGTTACTGTAGATGTTCATCCAAAACAATATGGTGGTTACAGGGATAGAAATAGAGTCTCTTCCAGTTTTAGTTCCTAGATGTATAATATTCTTTTCCTCCACCTCTTGAGGCTAATTTCCAAAACAAAAAACAAAACCAAACCCCAAACTAGTTCCTGTGTCTAGCTTCAAGACATGTCAGACATTTTAGTGAGGTTGGGAGTTTGTTTTTTATTTTCTGTTTTGGTTTGAGGATTTTTGGGGAGTAACTCTGAAACTTTTCGGTAGTCTCTAGATAATGTGGAGGAGATTTGCACATAGTTAATATTTACCCAACTCTGTACTCAATGGCTATCAAAGAATTCAGCAGTAGCAAAATTCTCCATAGATTTTCTTAGCTTTTCTGCAAACCCAAGACCAGTATCTAAACCCAGATGTTTATAAAGCCATGAAAATGTTGGCTTTGACTTTAGCAGAAAGAAATCTTTACCTAATATCCTCATATAATTATCAGTTCCTACCGGCTTACACAACTAGGCACTTGCTTCTCTTCTTTGGTAGATATTTGTGCTCTGCCTCTTAACTTATGTGCACCTCTAAACCCTTTCCCTTTCCTGTTCTCCTGCTGTCACCAACCACCTAATCCTCCTCTCCACTTATTTCTCCAGTCATTGTTATTTCTCAACCACATCTCCCTCTTTCTCAAAGTTGTCAAGGTTCACCGCTTCAGTTGCAATCTTTCCCACACCGTCAGCGTGCTCATTTCCTGTCCTTCCTCAAACCTCGATCTTCCCCTACTGCTTCTTCGTTGAGTAGGGAAATTGCAGACAAGTAATTATGAGTCAGAGATGAAGGCTATGACAAACGTGGGGCACAACTGTATTTTCTACTCTGGAGGTTTTTCCTGGAGCGACCATATGGCACGGGAAGGCTTGTCAGCCTGGCTGTGCTGATAATGTCATGAAGGAAAGCAGCAACTGGTCCCAATCTCAAGCTTCCCCAACACTTGGGAAAGCTCCTTTCCCTCAGGCAACCCTGCAACCTCATTGAGGTCACCCCTCTGGCTCACCTCTTCCTCTTTGGCAAAGTCAAAATATCAGAAAAGATTACCTATCCATTTGCTAGATGTGCTTATGTACATATTTACATGAGGAAGCAACATTTTTGCAATTAACAGAAACCTCTAATGCAATGAAGGTAAGCACATCCATAATTACTTGTAGAATGGGGGCTGGTGACTGCTGCCTCTTTGGAAAATGCAGTACTGCCCTCCACTTCCCTGGCAGGAGTGCTCTAGAAGGCTCTAAGTAAAACACAGGGTTCACAGTTGAAATAAAAAAAATTCCACTCATCCTCTATCATATGAGACAGCCTTAGCTGTAATAAAAAAAGTCATAAACTCATTTACTTAATGACAACAAAACCAAATTGAAATTAATTTGACTCTTAAAGCCTTAAGGGTAATTTTGAAAAAAAAATTAAGACTAACTTAATATTAACTTTTAAAGAATCTATCTGTTAAAAAAACAATATAAAGAGACCTTGAAAAGCTGTGCTGCTTGCAACGAAGCCTCCGACCCTCCGCTTTCCAGTGCCACCACACCTGAGCAAGGACTGGCAGTGGCTCACCTGCTGCCCCCCAGACTATGCCTTGGCTTTGCACAGCTGTGGAGGATGAGGCTTCCCAAGGCCTGATGGCTGCTGTACCTGACAGAGTTGGGCACTGACCTCTGAGGGTCACCCCTGCTGGGGGGCTGGTACAGACAGAGGCCAGGCCTCACAGGCCTGAGCTCTCTGTGGGGCAGCAGTGCAGGGCAGGCTGGGCACCTGGCTGCAATGGATCCCTGGCCTATGGGCACAGGGGTAGGTGAAGGCCCCTGTGAGGCTGCTCAGGGCCATTAAGATCCATTACTGGTCTCAGGGTCCTGACATCATCCTACTGGGACATCCCCAAGGGATGAATTTCAGCAGAGATTTGCAACTGCTGCAGAATGGTTGCCCCTCAGGGCAGCAGGAGATGACAAGTAGTCTCGCAGTGTCTTCACTGTGGTACTTCCCCAGAGGAAGTGAAATGTAACTGTTATGGCTGTGTGCTTGTCCAAACACCTCCCCGGGAGTGAGGGCCCTGCAGTGTGAGATGTATGGCTGTGACACAGCAGACAGGCAGGAGGGAGGCCTGCCGTTTCCACCAAGGGAAGGAGCTCTTCCTAGAGCCAGATTATTTGCTGTCTCCTTATAAAGAAGCAAGATCAGAAGCTATTGGCCCTTATTGCCTGAGCAAGAACAAACTCTGTCTCATAGTTTCTAAATATGCCTTTCAGATCGGTGTTCCACCCAAAGCAGTGTTCCCTCCAGACATGTCCCTGGTTGTTCCCAGTGTGCAGTGACAGGCTCTGCCTTATGTGGCTCTAGCCAGAGAGTAAGCTGGACCACGTGGATTTGCTTTGTTGAATTGTTCCATGAATGATATCCTGATGTCTTCTGAACACCAGGAGCCCAAAGACCTCAGGCAGAGATGCAACACTCAGCTCTCCCAGGGAAATCTCTGGGAGTCTGTTCCTGGCTCTGTGCAGGTGTAGGGGATGTCAACTTTCCTTTTTCAAAAAAAAAGGAGAGAAGACAAGGGCATTCACCAGGTTAAAAAAAATGGTCACAGATTACTTTTAAGTGAAAGAGTTTCTGTTAGAGGCTGAAAGGGCACAGCATGCCCCATTACATAATTCCATTAATAAACCAGTCTGTTACAGGCACAGTACCCCCTACCTCTCTCTCTTAATGTTGTGCAGTAATTTCCACTCTCATCCACTTGTCTATTTCACCCACCTAAGCTGCTCACTTATATTCTCATCTTTCAGATTTAATATTTCCACACCTGGCCTCTGCATTCAGCTACAACCTTTTGGAAATGTAAGGTAAAACTGTTTTCTGAATATAAGGGCAAAGGAAAACACACTACTCTATGCCAAAAACCCCCAAAACTCAGAACAAAAAAATTATCATTGCTTTTTCACAGCTCTGAGGATGGTGTAAGATAAAAAGAAAATATTGTAGAAATATTTTATATTTATTTATTGTAATATATATATATGTAATAAATATATATTTATATTGCACAGTTTTCCCTCTACATATTTTGAAAGTTTTAGGATTGAGATTTCTTAAAGACTGCAAACACCTGTGGGAGAGAGGTTTTGGTGTGTTTACATAGATGACAAATGTACTTCCCTCAGCTGCTCATCTCCTCAGCTGCCAAGGCTTCCTTTTCTGAAGCACAGACAATCCAAGCTCAGTGTTTAGGCAAATACCTACCAGACAGGATCTTTTCTCAGAGCAAGGGATTTTTATTGAAGCTAGTGGACTGTTGGGAAACTTCAGAAAGTGAAATGGTTCCTTTTGAACTATTGCTTTTCTGTTTAATTTCCTAAGAAATTCTGTAGAAGAATTTTTCTAGCAGAATCTTGATCTCCCCCCTTAAAAACTGAGGAGAAAATATTTAAGTGGAAGAGGATTTGCTCACTTGGAAGATGAACAACCTGAGTAGAGCACTGGAGCAGATAATGTCTGCTATAGCCACCAATGTTCCCTTTCACTTCCTCCATCCCTCTTAGCCATCCCCCACCTTGTAACCTGGGAGAGATGTTGACTCCAGTGATATGCAGGCCCTTCATATTGTTCAAGAGCACATCTTCATATCCTCTGTGCTTCCACTGTTATTGATTGGTCTTTTTCTGCATTTTTGGGGGATTCTTACAAGTGCATTTCTTCTAAAAAACAACTTCTTCGACGTGAGCACTGATGTCATTGCTGACATCATGCTCTTTCCATTTTCCACCATGCATTTATGGCTGTAACTGAAAATTTCTTGGTTTTACCTTTTACTTTAGAAATAATACTGAGTCATATAATTCCCTCCTCCTGTTTACATTTTCTTAGCTTCTTTTCTGCAAACACAGTAAGTGTGCCTTTGACAAAACTCTTCTAAGAAAAGACAGACAGAAGTTATTTTCAAGTAGAATATGAGGCATGAACAACCGGCCTTTTTCTACTCCTACTGAAATAATCCTATTTTTTGGTTTTTAATGTATTTTATTTAAATAATAAAGAATAAGAGAAAACACTGATCAGAAGTCCTCTGTACCATCTAGAAGTGCTTGTCAGTCTGTGGGCTTTCTCCAGTTCCAGACTCCTTAGTTTGGAACCCTATCCTGACTGTGCTCCCAATGGGATATTAGCCAAGGTTCTGGCCAGTACCATTTGTAATGTCATGTGAATGTCAGGCTTCATATCTTTGGAGAAGGACCATTAATTCAGAATAAAAAATGTGTTCTAAGACAATATTTTAGATCAGCTTAGCTCTGTTTGTGTAACAGTTACGAAGGTGAGGTAGATGCAGATGCTATTCAAATTCTGTTGATAGATCCTGCAATTAAAGATACTTGTCATACACTCTTGACAGTTTTGCTTTTTTTGTTCTTTGAGTGTATAACCTCATGGCAAATAGAAAGAAGGAAAAGTTGTCTTAAAATATTTAGTTAAATTTCAAACAAAGAGGAAAAAAGAGAAGGTTTACAAAATTCTGTTGTTCTAATTCTCTGGCTGAAGTACTACTAATAAGGAAGTTCACTGATGGAAGCAAAGCTTCTGGACTTCACAGATGAAGGCTTTTCAAGATTAAAAATTTCACTTTCTGGTTGTGCTTTGTATGTTCTGCTTGCAAGCTATGTATGTTTTAGGTTAGAAAGAGTGCTTTCTTATGGAAAGTAAACAGTAATATAGAGGTTAATTAAATTAATCTCCTTTAAAATCCTATGAATTACTCTTTAAGTAATCAAATCTCAGCAACTCCTTCATGGTTCTATCATATTTGAGACATGATAAGCAATTTGTATTTGTGAATAGGACTAAAGAGGCCTTCCTGACCGATGGAGTTGAGGTGGAATAGGCTGATAACAAAAGATCTATTAAAACATCATTGGAAAAAGCTCTATAGTTCATGCATTGGCTCAGTTAATCTCTATAGATCTTTTTAATGCTGTTGCTGGAAGACTGGTGTTGGAGAAGGGGAGAGAAAGAATGCAGCCTTCTTTGTTGTATTTCATGGATCCTTAACCCTTATTTAAAGACAACTTTGGATTTTAGACCAAATAACTGTTCTTGTAATTATATCAAACAGTTAAAAAAAAAGCTAGTTAATGATGTTCAACATAAGTAATCATGTTAAATAGGGAAATTTAATTTCTTAAAACTTAAATCCTCATATCTTTTGGAATGCATTGTACTGTAGGATGTCTGAGTAAATTAAATTCTCCCCTGCACACTAAAGCATCAATTTCCTTATGGTAATTATCTGCTAGATTGGATCTGTCAGTAGCAGGGAAGCATGCCTGACATTATACCCTTTTTACAAAAAATGATTACAAAAAATTAAGACGAATGAGCAAAATTAAGGCTGCGGCTGGTGAGCCTATAGAAAGCTCTCATAGATCACTTTACACAAGCTACCATTGTAGTGGATACTAAGCTTTTAATGACTAGTTGCATAATGAGGTGAAGGCCATTAAAGAACAGCAGAGGTAACCGATCACAGAGATAAGAGCTAAAAAATGATTTTCAGCCAACTAGAAGCAATTTATTATACACAAAAACACAGCTCTCACTGAAATGTCTGGAGAGATGAGGAACTTCTGAAAGTTGACAGGATTTCTTTCCTGGGAAAGTTTTACAGATATGATTGGAGACTGTCATATTGGATTCTTTTTCTCTGCTATTCAGTACTCCGGAATTGAGGTGGGAGTGCTGTGTTTTCACAGAATCACAGAATAGCCAGAGTTGGAAGGGACCCATTAGGATCATCTAGTCCAACTCCTGTTTAGGCACAGGGCAACTCCATAGTCACACCATGTGCCTAAGTGCCTTGTAGAACTGCTTCTTAAATTCCATGAGAGTAGGGGCCATGACAGCCTCCCTGGGGAGCATGTTCCAATGCTCCACCACCCTCTGGGCAAAGAAGCTCCCACGAATATTCAATCTAAATCTCCTCTGGCACAGCTTCATGCTGTTCCCCCGGGTTCTGTCGCTAGCCACCAGAGAGAAGAGGTCAGCACTCACCCCTCCCTCTCTGGTGAGGAAGTTATAAACAGCTATGAGGTCTCCCCTCAGCCTCCTTTTCTCCAGGCTGAACAGACCAAGTGCTTTCAGATTTTCCACATAAGACTTCCCCTCCATTCCCTTCGCCATCCTTGTGGCCCTCCTCTGGACACTGCCCAACAACCTCATGTCCTTCTTGTACTGTGGTGCCCAAAACTGCTTTTTTTTTAAATTTTTTTTTTAGCACAGCTGAACCGTAACACTGCATTTCATTAGCACACTTGAAAGGTAAATTGGAGTGACAAGTAACTGATACAAAGGAAATTCATAGCACACTGCCAGTGAGTGGTGCACAGAAGCAGGTTAGTTGCCACGAGTCAGTTGGTACCCTGTCCTGGACTGAAAAATAGCACCCATGCTACAGAACTGCTTCATGATAGAGGGCTTTAGGGTTGCAAGGTAATGTATTGTTCCTGGGACAGTGTAAAAATGAATATGTAAATAAGTTCTCTTATAATGAGCAGTCACTTGGGGCCAAACCAGAAAATAGAGGGTAAGCACCTTAAAAGTGCAGGGTCAAATTCTGAGCTACTCCCATCTTATAGGGGAAATCACATCCCTAATATAGATAAAGGGAATGTGGGAAAGAGTGACGAAGGAGAGGTTGGAACTGCAGGCACAGGTGACAACCTGCAGCTAGTCTGTCTTAAAACCTTGGTGTGTTGCCACTTTAACCCTGTCAGTGAGAGATGTATGCATATGTATCCATATAAATAAACACACAGAGAAACATTTATATATGCACACACACACATATGCACACATATAGTAGCACATTTACTGTGTCTGTATAAAACCCTATTGTTTACTGAGAGGTATAGCCTTTACAACAATAAAAAGTCCACAAGAGACTTCCTAATCAAAAACAACCTCAGGAAGCTACTTTCCCTTCTTTTGTTCCTCTTTCCCACACCCTCTTTATGTGTGTGGAAGTTTAGTAGTCTCTTGGCTTAGAGGATTCAACAAGGCTGATTAAACCAGGAACTGCTTGGACATGAGGGAGGTTACTACTGACAAACTGGAGAGTGTCCAGAGTAAGGCCATGAAGATGGTTGTGGGGTTGGAGCACACCATCTAAGGACTAAGGAACTAAGTTACTTCAGTCTGACAAAAAGGAGTGAGATAGGAGGGTGTAAGTGCAGTGTGCTCTCAGCAAGTTTGCTGATGACTTTAAACTGGGTGGAGTGGCTGACACGCTGGAAGGTTGTGCTGCCATTCAGCATGACTTAGACAGGCTGGAGAGTTGGGCAGGGAGGAATTTAATGAGATTCAATAAGGCCAAGTGTCGAGTCTTGCACCTGGGAAAGGCGAACCCTATGTATGAGTATAGGTTGGGGGCTGAGCTGTTGAAGAACAGTGAAGGGGAAAGGGATCTGGGGGTCCTGGTGGATGGAAGGATGACCATGAGGCAGCAGTGTGATCTTGTGGCCAGGAGGGCTAATGGGATTCTGGGGTGTATTAGAAGGGGTGTGGTTAGTAGGTCAAGAGAGGTTCTTCTTCCTCTTTACTTTACCCTGGTGAGGCCACATCTGGAATATTGTGTCCAGTTCTGGGCCTCTCAGTTTAAGAAGGATAGGGAACTGCTGGAAAGAGTCCAGCGCAGAGCCACAAAGATGATGAAGGGGCTGGAACATCTTCCTCATGAGGAAAGGCTGAGGGAGCTGGGTCTCTTTAGCTTGGAGAGGAGGAGGCTAAGGGGTGACCTCATCTCTGCTTTTAAATTTGTTAAGGGTGTGTGTTGGGACGATGGGGTCAGGCTCTTCTCAGTGAAGCCCAATGACAGGACAAGAGGCAATGGCTGTAAGCTGAAGCATAGGAGATTCCGTGTGAATACATGTAGAAATTTTTTCATGGTGAGGGTGCCAGAGCACTGGCACAGACTGCCCAGAGAGGCTGGGGAGTCTCCTTCTATGGAGATATTCAAAACCCATCTGGATGCGCTTCTGTGTGACCTGGTCTAGGGAATCCTGCTGTGGCAGGGGGGTTGGACTAGATGATCTTTCGAGGTCCCTTCCAACTCCTAATATTCTGTGATTCTGTGATTCAACTAACTGAAGAAAGGCTGCAGAAGAGACAGAGGCAGATGTTTCTGTGAGGAGTAATGCCAAATGACATGAGGCAATGGTCACAAACTGTAACAAAGACAGAACGAGGAAAAGGTGCCCACAGGAAGAGTTAGGAAGTGCTGGAATGTGTTGCCCAGAGAAGTTGTGCAGTCTCCATTCTTTGGGATTTTTCATAATCCAGCTGGGCAAGGCCCTGAACAACATGCTTTGCCTTTACTGTTGGCCTCATTTTGAACAGGTTTGTATATATTTCCAGAGGTCCAGACCAAACTACAGTTTGCTGTGACTCCACAAATCTTTTCTGAGGCTTATGGCCTTCTTATTCCTGTTGCAGTTATGAATCTTACCCAAGGACATATTCTAGTTTCCAGGGGACAGGCTGCTTGGGAAAGCTGTTTCTTTATTGTTATTGTTGGTTTCCAGAACTTGATCTGACTTATGTATGCACTGTGTCAGGTCATGCTGTGCAAGCTCTGAAGCAAATTTCTGCAGCTGTATCTATGTGAGCAAGTTAAACACCACTGGGGACTGTTCCTGGTGGCACAACTGGACCAGTTATACTCTTAGATTTTCAGCATGGTGTCTGGCATATTTTTGGTTCATGCTGAATAGCATTCTTGTCCACCCAACCAAAAACATCTCAGACATAAAGTTAGAAATTGGCAGGGGTTACCAGTTCTTGTGGTGTCTTTGTTTTGGAGTCTTATTAAGAGTATGGATATTGGCTGTTGCTTGGCCCAAGTGCCATCACGTGGCCCTTGATGTGTTTTAATTCACCACTGTGGACACAGCCTCAGTGTGTAGAGAACTTCCAGGCCAAAGGATTAACTTAAACTGCACTGGCAGTTGTGCAGCTTGATGTATATTGTGTATACAGTTTTTCATTTGAGTAGTTAGATTTCACTTGTCTTCTCTTTTAGGCATATATTGGCCTCCACATACCTAATCTCTAGCCATTAGAAAGCCTCAGCCTGATCTACATAGCACTGAAGTCACTGGAGTTTGAGTTACCTTGCATTTAGGCAGCTTTAGCAAGGTTGTCATTAAGACTTCTTTTCTTTTTAATCAGATTTGTGATGTGACTTGCCTTCTATGAAATCTTCAATCATTCTAGTCATTTCTCCTTTATTCTCTAATTATTTTAAGTCTAAATTATTTTGATTTACAGCCTGCTGACTGTGTCATTATTTGAGATGTGTACACACTAGCATATTTACTGTCTCAAACTGATGGTGGCTAATAAAATTATATGCTTTTTTCACTGATATCTGATCTGCTAATTAACTGGAAAATATTTTGATTGGGGTGACTGCTTATCCAAATTATTTAATTGTCCCACACAAGGCTGTCAGCAAAAAAAATATGGAAATGAGTCTGGGAAGTTCTGTGAGATTTCACACTACAGCTATTCAGTTTAGGACTGGAATTAGACAAATAGAAAAAGCATAAGCAATGTGGAGCCTACAGGGAAAGAAATCAGCTCACATGTTAATTTCAATACAGAATAATAGTAAGAGCACTTACATTCAGTCTCTCTCTTTTCCTCCTTGATTTTCTTTGCAAAGAAAGGTGTTCATATCCCCATACTAAAAGAATGTGTGTGTGGAGGAGATGAAGTTTAAGAGAACTGAGAGCATGATGTAGGTAAACTGGAAAGCCCTAACTCTCAGGTCTGTGCTTACTTAACTGGACTGGACTTCTTTCCTGTCTTAGCTTGAATTGTATGGCAGTCAATGATGAACTGAACATTATGGAAAGCTGCAAATAATCTTATCAGCTGACAATTTTACTTTTACACTGTGCAGAATACATTGGACATTCCTTCTTCAAAAAGCATAGGGGTCCTGAAAGAAACTTAGTTGTCAAGGATAAAGTGTAAGAATATTTATTTTTTTTTAACAAAAAGTAGTGGACTCTCTGAATACTCAAAGGTTCTTGTTGAAGGAAATGCCTGGATGTAACAGATACATCCTTGATTTACTGAATAACTACAATATTTGAATATTGTTAGACTTCCTGCCAGCAATGAAACAGTTAACTAGTTTACGTGGTGTTGATTGAGTGATCTATAGGTATTTTAGTGGTAATCATATAATTGAGAAGGTTTCCACCACGAGATTCAACAAGGTGCTTGCTGTTCTAAAATTGAAAGCCAGAATCATGCATATGCTCAAGTTTGTAAGTACTTTGTTGTATTGGGGTGATTTCCTGAATCAAAGGGCCACGTCAAAAATGAGGGAATCTGCACAAAGTCATTTTATTCACGTGAATAGTTCCATTAAATTCCTTCATACTGCTACTTGTGTGGCTTAGATCTTTAATAGGAAGTCCTGGAAATTTCATTTTGTATTCCAGTTGTGAGAATGATGAAGAAATTAATGGCAAAATCCTAAACTAATGAGTGTACTTATAATTTACACATGCACATTTGTTTCATGCAGAGAAGCAACAAGCAGCAATACAATGAGTTTTATCTAAAGGTGGAAACTGGTTATTGTGTTTTCAATGGCAGCAGAGATAGGACACTGGCAGAGGCTTGCACTATAAGCCATGGTAAAAGGAAGACTATTTACAGTGCTCTGATTTACCCAGCTGCTAAGTTAGTGGTGCTCCAGGCAAGCAAAACCACCAGCCAGTGGAAGGTAAGCACCTAAAGGCCTTTGACTTTTAGTGCCTCTATATATATATATATGCCATAAACTTACTACATACACTTTTGACTAGACTATGTAACAAGCACATAGTAGCAGCAATGGCTTTGTCTGGTCCCACAAGCAATTACACTAAATCCTGATTCCTATTTCTCTGAAAAACCTCCAATGCACATCAAATTTAGTAAATAAGGGGATGATTTGGGTGGACTGAGACATTTCTTCAGGCTGATGTCAGAGCTGCTATTTTTCAGAGAAGATATGAAGAGCAGTCCTGACTCCTTACCATCATTAAATGTCACACAACAGTATTTGCAAGGGAAGAAGAATCCTCACTCTTTACTACAAAGCCAGCAATTGTGTATCTAAGTACAAACGGACCAAGGATGAGATGACAAGCAGCTGTCCTGCCTCAGCACAAGACAGGTCAATATTTTAGGAGCAATTTTCATACACACTTGGCAATAATGCTTTGTATTCCCACACACTAGGGAAAACACAGAGTTGTGTTCTAAAGTGTAAGCCAAACCTCTCGAGTCCTGCATTGCTGGGGGGATAGAAAAGACAGAAGAGGCCAAGAGTTGCTGAAGCCTAAAACAGGGAGCTTTTAGCCAGCAGTGGAGAGAAACAGCCCAATTAAACTTTGTTTTCTCCTCTGCTCTGCCAAACTTTTCCAAGGAAATCATACTTTATCTCTCAATTTTTGAAAGCATCACAAATTCTCAACATGGTCAATGTGTTGGTTTTTTTTTTCATTTTTTGATTGTACTTTATTACCTAAAAAATGCTTCCATCTACAGTGAAACAAAACTGAGTTTCCAGTTACTATATGCTTTTTGTGTCTGTCTCCTCTGTAACTACCTTATTTTCTCCAGTAATTTTCAAAATTTCAGGCTAGAATCACCACAGCCTCTTATATCATATTATTTTCCTACCATGAAGTTGTTTATGTGTACTGTTTACCTAACAGACATTTCTTTTTCACTTGGTATATTCATAACTAAATAATTCTGTGAGAAGATACAGGCCACTGATTTTTTGCAATTTGCATCCCCATCCTCTAAGCTATGTTGAAAGCAAAGCTTTTTGGTCCTTTTGCTTTGGAAGTACATTAATATTTCTATGACCTTTACTAGATGGCAGCTAAGAAGCATTAGGAATAAAACAACAAACAAACCAAAGGAAACCAATTTTTTTTAAATGCATATTTTTGAAAGGAGCAAGAGGGAAAATCATCTAGTCTGAAAAAATATGAACTTTAGCTGAAGTTATGATAATTGCTCTATTCTTGCCTCTTTTTCCATGTCAAAATGATCTTTTTGATCAATCCATTCAACATCATGTAAAAATGTATTTGAAGGGGTTTAGTAGCTCTGTGTACAAAAATATATAAATATTGTTTAGAGATATTAAGAAAGAAACAGAACAGTTTAAGGCATGTTTGTTTACTCTCTACATTGAAGAGATCACATTAAAAGCACAGCCACTATGCTACCTACTTCACACAAAACAACTTCAAATCATTTAACTCCCAAAGCCTGCAGGTTACAAAGAGAAATTCTGTGCAACAAGCTGCCAATGTAGGGACTTTCTGCATGGTGTAAATGTGCTGCTTTAGAAGACTCTGCTTTCTGAAGCCTTTAGAATACTGCAGAAGGAAAACCAAGTAAATTCTACCCAGAAAACCATTTCTCTCACGGCAGCATTGTTTTTCTGTGGTTTTACTACACACCGGAAGCCAACTCTGTTCCTGTTCATTTATGTGTCGATGCCATAACTCAAAGGAACATATCCACAAATGAATTTTAGTGACTTGAAATTTGACTGCTTTATGAACACCAGGTAGAGAGGAACAACATCTACAAGTCAGCAAGGCATGTAGCAGATGGAAAGCAGAAGTTGTCCCATTAACTAAAATATTTGTTCACTTGTTTCCAACTGGAGGCAAAACTGAGATTTTTTTAGTAGCAACTCTCTTTCACAGAATCACACAGAATCACAGAATGTTAGGAGTTGGAAGGGACCTCGAAAGATCATCTAGTCCAACCCCCCTGCCACAGCAGGATTCCCTAGACCAGGTCACACAGAAGCGCGTCCAGACGGGTTTTGAATCTCTCCATAGGAGACTCCACAGCCTCTCTGGTCTGTTTGTTCCAATGCTCTGTCACTTGTGTACTTTGTATCACATGCCACAGTATCAAGTGAAAGGATATTCTAGAGGGGATTCGGGATGTGTTTTATTTCTCTTCAGGACAGTGTGGAAGAGTAAAAAAAACTAAAATGGCTATAACCAGTTCAGCATACCATAAATCACATGAATCTAGAAGGGTTCAGATTAAATCCAGAGGTAATATTGCTAAGATTGACATGATGGTAAGAAACTCCTTTTGTCTTTACAACCAAAAGCAATGTGATTGCAGCCAGTAAAACAGGAATATGCCACATACCTATTTTTTAATTGTAACTTTTTCAAGTTCTTCTGTTTCAATACCTGATAATTTTTCCTCCTTGAAGTTTTAAAGAATGCTATATTATAATTTTAGGATCAAAACATAGAGTTGTTAAAAACATAAGAAGTTCTTAATTGGAAAACCAGTTTTGAAAACATGCTTTTTGATGTTTCAATTCATGTATTTTCAGCAAAATGAAGGACTTCTTTATGATTTGGATAAAAACATTTCCCTCCCTTTTGCTTTTTAATTCCAAGAACTTGTTGCTCTTTGTTCAAAATTTAGAGAAGTTCAAATTTTTAGAGAAACTGACTTTAAAAAATACCTATCCTATCCTCTCCACTCTTTATTTTTTAATGAGTATTCTCTGCTTGATCTAGCAGTATGTAGAAGTATAAATTATCCTTTCCTTTAAAAAAAAATTAATTGATTTATCTAGAGAATTTCTAACACAGAGAATTCACTCATTAGTTGTTGAGAGTCTGGCTCTTAACAAGCCTGTAAAGTTAGACAAAACTGTGCTGAGTTATCCAGCTAAGAACCTGACCCCTTTTAAATGCAGCTCCCATCTCCTTAGATTATTGTGCTTTAATCACAGCATGTGTAAAATATTTTTATACATAAAGCAACCAAACTGAACTTACTCAAGTGATGGCATCTGGTTTTGCAGTCAATGTTCTCAGACCACTGCTAGTTTAAAATGTAATCAGTTTTCATCTGTTAGTTTGAATGGAATTTAAGTTTCTGTTCAAGATACAGCTCGTGATACTGCATTGCATTGCACAAAGACAGTTTCTACATTCTTACCCAAAGTCTGATCACTTTCTCTGCACTGCAGAGCTGGGGCTCTGAAAGGTTTCACTGGAATTCTTCTCAAGCATATAGCAACATAACCTTTACAAACAGTCATAAATCTGAAAACATTTTTATATGGTATATAATTATTCAATAAACCAAATTTGCAAAAGAGACAATATTTTCATCTCAAATATTCACTGACTTGTATACATGCATTGCTCCAAAATGGAAAAGCACAAAAGGCAAGCTGCCTTCTTCCTGTACCTATATATATGCTTTCATTTTGTGCATGTACATGTAAATTGTAATTTAATGCATACATAGAAGCTGGTTAGATGAAAAACCTCTTTAAAAAAATCTGGTATCAGTCTTTTGTGCATGATGAAAATACAGAAAGCTAGAAATTACATAGTTTCTGTGTTAGGTCAGGCATTTAAGGAATTTCTGCTCCACTTTAGGATTAAACAATCCGCTACAATCTTGTTAGGAGAAATGGTGTAACTTAGTGTCAGTGCTTGTCTTGCTTAGCTGTCATCCCACATTCCCTAGGAGGCTGTATCTTCATTCTTCCTGCAGATTTGCTGTCTTCTGGCTCTGTGGTTTATGTTCCCTACTTTTTAGTATCTCCCATGTGTATTCAGTCTGCTCTTGAAAAGGCCTTTCACCATTGGTGCATTTTAAACTCCTTCACAGAAAGTCCTTAAGTGGCTATGGGAAAGCGATGTCTTACAAATGTGTGCACAAGTTTAAGAGTGTACTTCAGAAGCCTAGAGAAAAGCAAGCAGGAGAGGTAGCAGAGCAGGAATATAGATGATTTGGGTAACAACAGAGACCTCAGGACAGAAATGTCTGAGCAAGATGTCAGTCTGTCCAAATCAGAAAAAACCTCTTTGGATTATTTTGGCCCCTGGAGTAAAGTAGAACTCCCTGACCCACAAATTCACATTTAGCCTTCTCTTCCTCAAGGATGCAACTTCCTCATGTTGTCTACATCAACATCAAAAAATAAAACAGTGCTGAGACAAAAGCTTAAGTACTGGCCCTCCATTGTCCCTATTTAACTGTTTTCAGTGTAAACATAAAAGAATTTAAGCTTGGATGCAAGCCACACAGTCTTAATTAGCTTCAAGAACAGGGAACCTAACCCAAGTCCTTACATTCACTACTACACACAGATCCAGCACAGGCAAAGTTTAAAATCTCTCTCTGTGATATTTCCCCATCTTTGTAAGGTACACTCAGGGCAGCTGGTGACAAAGGCTGCTGCTTGGTAATGATTTCTTCATTAATAATATATTTACACATGTGTGCCCGTCTGTGGGTGTGTGTATGTATATACACATAAACAAAATGTTTGCATGGAACAGCTACAGAGTAATTTTCAGCCACAGTTAGCAAGGCAAAGTTAGCAAGGCAAGTTAGCAAAGCAAGTACAGGGAAGTTTTGACTTTTAAGTCTTTGACCAGCAACTCTGCTTGGTTTTAGTATGGTTTTAACTGTCAAAGCTAGTAAGTCATAAATATGAGAATAACATGATGAGGACTACCACAAAAATTCACTTTTATGTTATCTTATTTTTGTTCCATGTTTAAAGTATCCACACATCTTCACACATTTCCTTCCTCCTCACTGTCAGATACTGAGGCTCTCAGTTATGCAGGTAAAAAGCATTGACACTTTCTAAACTATAGTAGGTTCTTGTACTGCCTTGTTAAAAGAATTCTGAGGACTAACTTGCTTTACCACTTGAGCAGAAGGTCCCTGGTGATTATACTGAGATGAGCTTCCATGTTTTGCTGTATACCTGCAGTCACACAGAAAAAAGACTTTGAAAATATGTTCTCATATTAGTAATCATTCCTCCTTCCTCCCTCTCACTGCTTTCTTCATACACAGTTATGCCCATTGGCCCCAGACAATATTAACCATTTGCAATCTTTCATAGTATTAAAATCAGCCCACTCAAGAACAATGGTGGCAAATCTTCCTAAGAGTTTGAAATCTTATTTTAAATCTTACTTTCTCAACATATGTAATGTGCTGAAAGACAGATGCCTACAGCAGCTGTAAGAGAGTTATGTTCTCCCTCTTGCCACTTTTCAGCCTTTCTTGGACACACACAGTTGCTTCATAACTAACTTGTACACTGTCTGTGGAGAACTGCCATGAGCATGCTGAATGCATTCACCACATAAGGCCCTGTGGTGCCTGCAAGTGATGCTGGAGGTTTGGCTTTCAGCCTAGAAAAACATTTGCTGGCACCATGGTATGTCTGCTTTAAATGCCCAGTCCTGATGGTACAGAGTATTGGGATGGACATTAGAAAATATGCTGGGGACAGTCTGGGAGAGAACAATTTATGCTAGACTTCTGATACTCTTCCAGTGTATTACAGCAAGAGGCTCTATAAATAATCCTATACCTACAACCCGAGTTAGTGTAGCTCCTCTGCTGCAAAATACCTAAACAAAAGAATGGCTAACACAGAACTGACCATGGAGTCTTACAGTCCCTCACTTTCCAAATAAAAAATATTTTCTTTTGAGCTAAAGATCCTTTTTGAAATCTCCAAAGCAACTTGCTGAAAGTATACAGCTCTCAAAAAACAAACTAAATCTAACACTATCTTACATTAACTATCATGAAGGCAATTAATTTCCATAGAACTCATGGTGCAAACAGATTTGCATTTTCTGGCTAGCAATGGAGAGTTCACTTAAACATAAAACAGCACAGAACAACATATAAAACACTCCTTTCTATGCAAAAGCTAAACAATGTTGCCAGTATTTAATTGCACTAAAGAATCTAAAACCTAATTTTCTGACTTCACCCTAGGATTACCTGTAAATAAAAAATCCAAACCACATCAATAAAGCTTGACATATAAAAATAACATCCATATTCAAAGATGAAGAAACCATATTTCTTTTGTTCTATGTCCTATAAAGTCCTTCTGTGTTTAGAATGCTTAAAACAGATGTAATGGACTTTGCCTAGTACATTGTGGAAGCTCCATGCAATAGAAATGAAATGCAGAAGTGGTTGCATACTTCCTGGTCTATCTGATATTGCTGATACTTTTGACAGGAACATTTATTAGACCATGTTAGCAGTAGACAAGAGACTCCCTCTGATGCCCTTAATTGTCTTCAGGAGACTGACCATATATTGCAGACATGTCAAACAAAGCAGCTATAGAAACATCCACCCCTTGTAATCACTTGCTACTTTATGAGAAATTACTACAGACATGGCTTGAGAATTATCAAAGAGAGGAAAAAAAAGGGTCACCATTTTAAAAACAGTAAGAATGAGATATCCCACATGTAAAGCACGTGGAGGTGAATTGAGGTAGAATCATAGAATCAAAGAATCATCACAGTTGGAAAGGACCTTCAAGATCATCAAGTCCAACCAATAGCCCTACACTACTCTTATCCTTAACCATCCCCTAAGTGCCACATCTACCCATGTTTTGAAAACCTCCAGGAATGGTGACTCTACCACTTCCCTGGGCAGCCTGGGCCAATACCTCACCACTCTTTTGGTGAAGAAATTTTCCCTAATATCTAATCTAAACCTGCCCTGGCACAACTTGAACCCATTCCCTCTAGTCCTGTTGCTAGTCACAAGGGAGAAGAGGCCAACACTCACCTCTCTACAACCTCCCTTCAGGTAACTGAAGAGAGCGATAAGGTCTCCCTTCAGCCTCCTCTTCTCCAAGCTAAACAGCCCCAGCTCCCTAAGCCTCTCCTCATAAGGCCTGTTTTCCAGACCCCTGATCAGCCTAGTTGCCCTTCTCTGCACCCTCTCCAGCACCTCAATGTCCTTCCTACACTGTGGTGACCAAAACTGTGCACAGTATTCAAGGTATGGCCTCACTACTGCCAAGTACAGTGGCAAGATCACCTCCCTACTCCTGCTGGCCACACTATTCCTGATACAAGCCAGAATGCAGTTGGACTTCTTGGCCACCTGGAAAGGACCTTCAAGATCCACACTGGTAGTCTGGCTGAGCACACTGGTAGTCTGACCCAAAATTCCAGGAATAACCTCTTTTCTCTTCACCTCTCCACTGCAGTCTAACTTGACCTGTGACCAATGAAACCAGCAGGAATTTTTATCATTTATTTTACAAAAGGAAAGAACAAAATATTAAGCATGTCTCTTTTATGGGCATCATCAGCTTATCTTGGGGAGAGATTCCCAGCATCCCTAACACTTTTACATAACAGCTTCATAGAGGGCTATGATCCTTCATCTTAAGTCAGTGAACATTGTCTTACTTCACAAGTAGGCCCAGAGAAAGGAAAATAGGACTGTTATAATTTTGCAACCAGAGGTACTACCCTCAGGGGAATGAACCACTGAGCTAGAAAAAGGGTGGTAAAACCTTATCTACTATGTCTAGGTATGATTACACTTGCTACCTGTTTCCTATACAGCCTTCTTCGAAAAAATCAGGAAATTCTGTCCTGTTTCTGGAAAGTCTCTGTTAACACAGAATGAGAATCTTGTCCTTGCTATCCATTGATGCTATGAAATTTCATCCAGTATGAACTACACCCACAGTAACACCTGTATAAAATAAAAGGAAGCCACAGACGTGTTTTCCTTTCTTAGATCACAGTGATGCCTTTTTTTTCCTTCCTCCTACCCCTCAGTATCTGATCTGAAGTCTGTCAACAATCTTTTCTAAGATGCTTTTGCCTTTTTATTTTCCTGTTACATTTACAAGTTAGTCTTACATCAGGCTGCTCCAAGCTCAGCAGTATTAGTCTATAGAGACTGGGAACTCTGTTGCATCTTTTCATTCCCTGTCAACAGCAAACTGTGACCAAAGATGACTGCCTATTTTCTGAGTACAACCACAAGAGAAAGAGAGCAGAGGTGAATAGATGGGGGCAGCAGAAATGGAAGTTAATACATTTTGCACAACAATGAAACAGTTGACATGGTGAATCCTTCAAAAGCCAGACAGTGCCTGAAAGCTCCTCAAGCCTTTTCTGGATACTTTTCTCTGGCAGTGCTGAAAAAGCAGCATGATCTGTTGGGGACACAATTCTAAGGTAAATTAAACAGTTTAATGGAAACTCAATTTCTCAGGAAAAGGTGAAAAATTGGGATAGTGTCTCTAGGTCCTAGATCATTATGGATAACAAGAAATCAGAATCTAAAGCACCAAATGGTACAGGAGAGATGCAAACCAATTATTAAGCTGGATTGAAGCTCCTGGGAGAAATGGCTGGGCTGGTCCTTTGCCAATCTCAGCAGCTCTTTGTGCTAACAAAAGGAAAAGGTTTTTCAGCTGTTCTGAAGTGTCCAGCTCTTTTGAAACTCACAAGTTGAACACCTAAATAGTAATACTGGCTCATAGTTTTAACAAACCTTGTATGGAAGGACAAGAGAGAATAAAGATTACTAATTCACATCATGAGGCAGCCACAACAGTGACATGGGGCTATGAAGATTTCATAGTCACAGGTTTTTGGGCTGCATCGGTGTGGGGGCATGGCATGATTTTGCTTCTCACTGCCTCCTAAGTAAACCCACCCATTTTTTAACTACTAAGTACCTATTTTAAATGTCTGTCAACATCAATTTGGAAATAAAACACCACACATTTTTATTTGGGGAATTTTTAACTTTCACATTCATGGGCCTCTTTCAAAACCCATACAGAACAATCAATCAAAATAAAAAGTCATTTAAACCATGATTTAGCAACTGTAGCTAAAGAAAAAATTTCTCAGTGTACAAGCAATCCACCTTCAGAAATCATAATTTAACTCAGTGTTAAAGTACCTGCCCAAAACATACCTTACAATGTTCCTTACAAACTCTAAAACCTCAAGAGGATTTCAGATTAGCGTTAACAGAAACCTGCTAGGATCCAACCCCAACTGGTGTATATTTTTTAAGCCAACAGAATGTCATGCTTAACATTTAATTGTTTTTAAACTAAATAAATGCAATTAGGATTTTTCCTATAATCTTTCTGAACAAGCTGAGAAATATACTTCATACCCACCCATGCATTTGTGCAATTATTGATGGTGGTGTTGATGGAAGATTAGAATTTGCTGGGTGAGTTGCTGACCAATGAACCTTGCCAGTGTATCCAGGGATATTTGGAGTGCTAAAGGAAAAAGTTAAAGGGGGGGATGAAGGGTGGAGAAAGGGTAAATTAAATGGCTATAGGCTTGAAATATGACTTACAGATCAGTTCTAAAATAGCTAGTGTTTATCAAAGATGGATGGGGTAAAATCTCTTCACTATATAATGAGTAGTCCTTAGACTGTGTGAACTGGCATAGCTTCTTTGAGATCAGTGAAACAACTTTATGATGATCTAGCTGATAATCTGACCCAAAATCTTTGGTTAGACATAGTGAAAAAAGAGTTCTCTAGTGACAATCTTTTTTTTTTCCCCCCCAGTTGCTTAAGTTGAGTATCTTTAGTATATTTATGATTAATCTCAAAGAACAAATGCAATCAGAGTGTTCCAATGCAACATAAAAAGCAAGGAAATATTCTTTAAAAATATGATACAGATTTAAATCATATTTAAATTTCAGCTTCAAATATGGAATTCAAGTAGCAGGCTTTAGGCCAACAGGTGTGATTTCACCTGGTCTAAAACACAAATTATTTCCCAGGTGACTAAATTTCTCCTAGAATCTATTAAAAAGGTATTTACATGTATATGCAATATTATTAACACTGCTTAGACATACCAACCTAAATTCAAGCTCGAGTACACCAGTGGACTGAGACATCATGTGCCATGTCTTGGAAAATGAAAGCTTTTTGTTAATTCTGATGCTATGTTTTAATGGGAAATTCAAAAAGAAACTTCCTTAAAGAGATGAGTTAAAAATTCTACTTATCTGAGGTAACATGGCAAAAAAAGATTGATAGTAATTGTTGTAAGATGAAGCAGAGATGGACAAAATTAAAGAAAATATAAAAGTACCAATATGAATTCTGAGAGATAATCCATGAACACTAAAAAGCAAAACAATCTAAAACCCCAACACAACAGTGTTTTCTCAGCATGAAGTTATTCCTGAATTCAAGATTTGCCAAATAGTTGGCTGAGCAAGGAACAAATCTGCTCTCTGCTCTGAGCATCATAGAGATGAGGAGAACACAAGAAGCCCCATATTAACTTGCAACATTTTATAAGCTTATTTGGAGTTAACTCACATAATAACTATAAAACTTTGGAGCTATTAGAATACATTATGTACTCTGAAGCATCAGACTGATAAAATCTTCTGACCTTTAAAACTTGCAAAACTAGAAGAGAAGGGAAAAGCATCACAAATGGCCAAATGCAACCCAAAAATCATGCTTGAGAGGTGGCCCAAGATGAAGACTTGTTCTAGACTGTTAAGGACTGACACAAGATGGAATACTCATAACATGTGGAAAGAATGTAGCTCTGAAAGACAGATGGACAGAGAAAAACTGAAAGTACCTGGATAGTAAGAAAGCTTACACTACAATAAAGCAGCTGCTCTCCTGGGAACCTGCAAAGAAGCTGCAAAAATGTTCTGTGGTTATGTACATTATAAAACAGAAGAAACTGAAGTTAAAATATATCCCTTTGTTTTGTTTGGTTTGGTTTTTTTTTTGGTTTTGGATCATGCTGTCTAGCTCCTGTGTGCTTTCTCTGATGAGCTGCTAACCCAGATTGCTGCTGCTAAAGAAAACAACTAAGTGTCAGGCTACCACTGGGCAACATACAAAACTCTTCTGTGGTTATGCTGGCGTCATCAAGCTTGCTTTCTGTAACCATGAGATCTCTCTTGTTCATACACTTCCTTGTTATCATGCTAGCAGCTCTTAGTCCCAACAGCAAGAAACATACACTGTTGACAGTTGAATCTGTGCAAGCTCAAAGATTTCTCAAGTGGAATGTAGTGATTCTGAGTGCCTCTGCTTTGGCATGCCTCTGTTTCATATGTCCATCTCTGAATGTCTTTGAAGATTTTTGTTTCCTGGTAGTGTAAGGAAAAACAGTGTTGACTTAATTTAGTTGATCACCCGTACTGATATTTAGAGCTATCTGAGATGCTTTAAGGTATCTGATACAACCTTTTATAGCACAGGACCCAGAGGAGATACATGGTGTTGTGAAGCAGTAGTTGGAAGTGATGGTCTAGGGTGCCTCCAGGGCACTGGATGTCCAGGTTTGCCATGTAAATTCCATCATAGTTCTTTTTATGGGAGCAAAATCAAGATCCCCCCAAATAATTTGTAGTCCTTGAAAACCTTGGATCTAGCACTTTGAGTTGAGTGACTGAGATATCCAAGTTCTTTGTGCAAAAATACTGTCTAGTGAAAACAATCTAGTAGATACTTACCTTGCACTTCTGAGCAAAAAGTTCCTAACATCTTACTCTTTCATAGGAACACTATTGTATAAATCTCATAGGACCAGATCAGCAGATTAAGTCATTAACTAGCTGTTCTAGTTAGTGTAATTATAAAATAGGCCTCTCAGCTCTCACTCACAGTTACATAAGACTCACAACTGGCTTCCACCTCAAATTCCCTTCCAGGAAGACTGACATTTCACACGTTTGTGCTCCTTCTTTTACTCCATAATCCTATTTGCCAAGCAGAATAACCTGTTGTAAAAATGCCTCAGACATGATCCTCTATCAGGAAACTCAATGCATACAGTCTCTTGTGCTGGGAAGCAACATACCTGAGAGAACTTGTGATGTCAAAACAAGGTTTTCCATGTAGAGTGAGGAATGGGACTGAAAGGATTTTTGAACAGAGCATTCTGAGTGACATTTCATACCCTTCTCAGTCAGCCATCAAAGCAGAAATGGCTATTTGCAATGGATTTGGTGTTTCTTAAAGGATAAGCCCATCAAAATGGTAATTCCCCAGAAACAGTTTCTAAAAGGATAAGCCCATCAAAATGGTAATTCCCCAGAAATATTTTGGATCATGTTGAACTGGAACATTTTGTTTCTACAATTTCAAACGGTTTTATTCTGCTTTCAACTTTTTTCAACTCTCCTTTTTAGTACAGGGTAATATTTTTCAGAAACAAGAAAGCATTTCAGGCCATCAATAAAATCTCATTTGGAAAATGTCAAAGTAGGATATTTCAGCATGCCCACCCTCAAACCCCCAAATGACTCAAACAGGAATACATGGCGGACAAGCTGTCAGTTTCTGAAGAAAAATACATTGTGGGAAAGCTCTTTAGGCAGCCCATGAAAATGACTATGCAAGGTGCAATGCATCAGAGGGTCCTGTCCTCAGCTAATTGTGGTTTGTGAGGTTCTTGTGGTAACTTGAAATGATAAGGGATGCATGCATACAGTCAGTTAGAAGCTGACTACACTTAAGAAATATGATTGAAGTCACTACAGATATACTGAGGTGATAGTAGCATTTTTCCCAATGTGCTTGAGAAACCAAGAGTAAAAGGTCGTTTCAGAGAACAGCTTTATGCAAGAACTGTAGGACTTGAAACTCTTAGGACTTTGTCTTCCCAGAAAGTGTAGGTATTAAAGTTCCCATTTCAGTCAACTGCTCCAAGAAATGGACTTTGGTCAGATCCTGTTCTCTCTCTGGAATAGACAACTTCTGTGGCCTTGGACAAGCCACTTCAGTATCCCCAGTCTTCACCTTTCAAAAATCAATCCTGTAATCTGCTTTACTAGTATTGTGACAATGAATTAGCTGATGCTTCAAAAACACTGCCAAGTAAATAACACTTTGTCCTGGTTTGGGTTAGAATAGAACTAGTTTTGTTTAGTGATTGTACTTTTTAGTTGAAGCTCCTCTAAGAAACTGCACTTTCTAGAGAATAACAGCATGTTTTCATAGACACTGCCAGCTTCTGGCAGTGAAAAGGCCTAATGTTGAGATATACTACCAGGGACTGGTATGCAAAGCGAAGTCACTGCTAAATCTTCTGTCTCATGTTAGGGAGTGCAGGGTAAAGGCTGCACCCTCAGGGAGGAGCAGACAGGACAGGTGACCCCAAACTGACCAACTAAAGTATTCCATCCCATATACGTCATATTCGATATATAAGCTGGGGGTCAGTTCCCCCTTGCTAGATTGCTCTTGATTGCTAAATTGTTCTCCCTTGCAAGATTGCTCTCCCTTCTTGGTTCCTTCTTCTCCTGGCTTTTGGTGATCCCTAAGTTCCTGCATCCAGTACCAGGATGCAGCCCCTGAGCCTGACTCATCTGCTGCTGAGGCCTTCTGCCACAGTATCAGTGGTGATGTAGTTACCATCAAGGGGTGGGGGGGTTGGTTCAGTATTAGGTTCTGTACATATTTGTATATGTTTCATTTATCATTATTATTATTATTAAGGTAGTTCTTGTTTTATTTTCCAATCCACAAGTCTCTCTGTCTCTTTTTTATCCTCTTTCCCTTCCTGGGGTGGGGGCAAGGGGGTAACAGGGAGCGTCTGTCGTTGGGTTAGTGGTCAGCCCAGCCTTGACCCTCGACACACTTTATTAGAATGCATATGTGTAGTGTAAGCACTGCCCTCTACTGAGTATTATGAGAGCTGATGAATTATGAGTAGCAAGCTTTAAAATGTTAATGACTGCTAGATTTTTACTTAATTCTGGAGGCAGGGGATTTTAATGTGGAACAAGAAAACATAATTGCTGCCCCAACTGCTTTTGTCAAATTTCAAGAGGTGGATTCCAATAACCACCACAGTGTAAAGCAGGAAGTTGCTGTGCTATAATAAAAAATACACACAGAAGAGAAAATCAGGAGCCAGATATCACACTTGATTGATATGAACTGTTGCTGCATATACTGGATGCACTATTTCTGCTCTATGTACTGCTAACTCACTGAGGGTATAAGGGAGCTCTAACAATGCCAAGGAGGAGAGTTACTTGTGTCTGTCTGATTTAGCATTTACCAGAGCCCTACCCAAGAATGCTACAGAGGAAATCCTCATCACCAGCGTGGGAGGGTTTTTTTCCATTGACCCTTAAAACACCTGCAGAACTAAATATCACATAGGGCACAATCTTGTTTCAGCAGCTGATTGAAATTGGCTCAGTGGATGTGGCCAGAGAGTTGCAGTCAATGGCTCTATGTCTGGCTGGAGACCGGTGGTGAGTAGTGTCCGTCACTGCTCTGTCTTGGGACTGGTGCCCTTCAACATCTTCATCAATGACATAGACAGTGGGATGAAGTGCACCCTCAGCAAGTCTGCAGATTACATAAAGCTGAGTGGTGCAGTTTATACACCAAAGGACAGGAAGCCATCCAGAGGGACTTGGTCCAACTTGAAAAGTGGGCCCACAAGAACCATATGAGATTCAACAAGTCCAAGTGTAAGGTCCTGCACTTGGGACAGGGCAATCCTAGGCATGAGTACAGTCTAGAAAATGAAAATATTGAAAGCAGCCCTGCAGAGAAAGACTTGGGGTTCATGGTGAATGAAAAGCTGGATATGAGCCAGCAATGAGCACTTGCAGCCCAGAAAGTCAACCTCATCTGCATCAGGAGAGGAGTGACCAGAAAGTCGAGGGAGGTGATTCTGCCTCTCTACTCTGCCCTCATGAGACCCCACCTGGAGTATTGTATCCAATTCTGGGGTCCTCAACATAAGAAAGATGTGGACCTTTAGAGTGGGTCCAGAGGAGGGCCACAAAGATGATTAGAGGGCTGGAGCACCTCCCCTGTGAGGACAGGCTGAGAGAGTTGGGAGTGTTCAGCCTGGAGAAGAGAAGGCTTCAGGGGGACCTTATAGCAGCCTTTCTATACATAAAAGGGAGGCTGAGAGACTCTTTGCCCAAGTAGGAAGCAGTAGGACAAGGGGGAACGGCTTCAAACTGAAGGAGGAGAGATTTAGATTAGATCTTAGGAAAAATATCTTTACCCAGAGAGTGGTGAGGCACTGGAACAGGTTGCCCAGAGAGGCTGTGGATGCCCCATCCCTGGCAGTATTCAAGGCCAGATTGGATGTGGCCTTGGACAACTTGTTCTAGTGGGTGGCAACTCTGCCCATGGACGAGGAGTTGGAGCTAGATGATCTTTAAGGTCCCTTCCAACCTGGGCCATTCTGTGAATGAATCTATGAACCTATGTTTAAGAAAAAGAGAGTATCAGATTATTACTTATGGAATCAACATGATATACTAAAACTAGTTTCTGTATGTTTTTCAAACTTAAGGTTTAAAATCCTCTTCTGAATGTGAAAGAGAGTTTTTCAAAGTTGTTGTTAATAACAAGACAGAATTAATTTGGCCATTACTTATTTTCACATGTTATTAACATGTAGCCTCTCAAAAATGCCCATACAATTTAACAGTCTGAGTCTTCCTGGAAGTCACTGTAGCTGTGCTGCAAAGTTTCCACCCCTGTGTAACTTCTTCAAAGGAGCTGAAAAGACAGTGTTTCTTCAGAATTCAGACCATCCTCTTCTTCCTTGCTACGTATGTGGGTTGAGCAGCAGCTACACACAGGGAATCAGATTTTTACAAGTGCTCAGCACCTAAATGTTTCTTTGTGGTGTTTGTGGACAGATTTTCACAGGAGCTTAGCAATCAACATGCACCCAGAATGTGAGCTCTTTCTGAATTCTGGTTTTCATGTGTGGCTGCTGAGCTATTTTTGAAAGCCTGACTGGCTGCACAAAACAGAGTCTTTTGCTCTCAGTTGCTTACCTACCTAGTATATGGTTACCTATGTGACACAGAAAACCAAATGCAGCATTCATCTTCCCCAAATAAATATTATACACAAATAATTAATAAATCAGTAAGAAAAAATAACCAAGGTAAACAGGCATAATCAAGTCAGAGCTCAAAATCTTCTACAACAAATTGAAGAGGTCTCAGTTCTCCAAAATAAATGAACAGCTACTCAATTCCACCATTGTGAAGATCTTGTTAAGCAGATACCTTTACCTTATTGATTCTAACAGAATTTACACTACATAGGTTTGAAAGAAAAGAAAGCAAATACAAGAAGAGAGTTTGAAGTGGGTAGACAAGTAAAGTGTGTGTGTGCATGGGGAGGGAAACACAAGAGAAAAAATATGCACACACATTAAGTAAATCTAAAATACAACAAAAGCTACTTGAGCCACTGGACAATTGTTGTCCAGTATACCTAACAAAATTACACAAGCAACATACAATGAAAATGCAAAAAAGTATCAAAACTCTCAATTTAGAACCTTCCCAGTTAGTGGCAGAGGAAGATGAGATTCCAACCTACAAGTCCCGGGCTGTGTCAATGCAGCCCACTCAATGGAGCACTGAAACTGCAAAAGGCAGTCGTGATAAGTTTTAGAGAAGATTTCTGGAGATCTGTTGGTGAAAAAGGACTGCATTAGAAAGAATTTTTCTGAGTGCTCTTTCACAGCAACTTCCTAATTTTGAGACTGGTTCTATTTTTTAAAAAGATTTATATGTTGCCCTTGGCAAAGAAATGAAAGAAGACTCCAGCATTTAGGCATACATTGCAACATAACCAAGGATGAAAAGAGGAACAAGTTCGCCCTAAAGCAAAATCAGGAGTGCATACACAAGCCAAGGACATTAAGAATGATGTTACATTGCAGGGCTGGAACAGATCTCAACAGATGATGTAGTTGATTCCCCCAAGACAAGCTCTAATGAAAGCCTGGAAGAGAATAAGAGGAACTGAATTGCCATCCAGGATCTTTAGTCAAGTGCAAATATAGAGTCCGAGCTGAGAAAAGCACTTCTACAGCTCCCTTAGGGAAATGGCCACTGATCATCCTAGACTGCCACCAAATCACAAACATAGCTTTGAATAATAATTTCAGATTTATAAATTTAGCACTTCTAGATGACTTATGACATTGCTTTCTACATGTGGTGAAGGATCCCACAGCTGTTCTATGTCTGAACTGTAGAGAAAAACTGGATAAAAAATGACTTAGACTCCTAAGTCTTCTCTTGTGTTTCAGCCTAACTTTTAAGAACTATGGTCATCAATTTGTGCTAATTATTGGTTTTTAAAGCCAAGTTTTAGCAAAGCATTATTTCAATAGCTTAAAGGTCATAGTTTGAGGGAAAAAAAAAAGGCATAGACTAGGGCTCAGAATAAATGAAGTTTCATTCCTAACTGTGTTATAGATTCCCAAGGGGATTTATCAAACCACTTAACCACACTGCACCTGGATTCTCATCTCTAAAACTTCTAAACTGTAGGATAAAGACTTCAAGAGTACTATCTAGGGTGCTGGCTAGATGCACAATAGCTTTTCACAACACTGATCTTACACTGGGGCTTTTAGGCTCAACTGCAGCATAAGTGATGACTTTTACCTTTTTTCTAATTCCTTAAGAAAAAAGAAGAAAAACAGAAGATGGTTTCCTGTTCTGCCAAAAGGAAGAGAGGGTGGGCACAAGGGTAACATAAAATACATGCCCAGGTTCACCACTCTTCCTGTTTGTCTCTGTAAAATTACATGACAGATGACTCTTAGCTAGTTTCAGCTCTGCTAATAATTTGAATGGCAATCACTTCCTTGCCTGGTCTGGGCAAGAATAGTGTCTCACTCTGCAGCAATGCCTGAGTGCCAATGCTGTTGCCTAAGTGCTAGAGGCAAGTGTGACTGCTAGTCCATGAAAGAGTGAAAGTGACTATCTACAAAGAGATTTTTACATTTTACAGATTTAAAAAGCATGTTTAGTATTCTAAATCCAAAACATATATCTAACTTCTTAAGAATTTTGGTCAAAGTCTAGCAGCCTTGATACCCTTATATATCTTTCCAGAAGTACTGTCAAATACACAAAGAGAAAAAAAAAATAGGGATCATTTTGATGCCTTCCTTCTGATTTCTTTCTTCTGCTTCAAATCATAGTAATCTTGATGTCTGACAGTCATAGACAGAGAATAAATGTGAAAAACATAATAGCATTTTTCAGGTGGAATTGAGTTCTTCACAGCTTTGAGACGTCACAATCTTTTATGTCTTACAGATTGTGGTCTCCTGGTTGCCAGAAATCAAGGAAACCCATAGCCTCACTCATTTAAAAACAGGAAAATGACATGGAAAATGCTGGAGAAGGGAACACAACTTGTTGCTTAAACTTCTATATCCATTACGATACCATACGCTGCAAACAGCTTCAGCTAGGATGTCTGTTTGCATCACACTCTTCTTCAAGGCTCTACAGCAACAGCAGTATGACATGGCAGAGCTAAGGATTAATAGCTCTCCTAACTTCCCTCTAAACTCAGAATCTCTGTTCAGCACTATGTTGTATGCTATGTGTGCTGTAACTTTAAAGCACAGTTCTCAATAATCACTTGATACTATTTTGTGTTTTAATCCAAGTGGAAGTTAAAAGTTAGATGAAGGCTGTGAGAAATCAGATGACTTGTGCAGGAGGTGAGATAAAGCAATCAGAATAGTCCATTATATACATTAAAAAGTTGTTATTAATAGTTTTGGTTGCAAAAATATGGGTTAAATTTGACCACCTTACAATGCTTGGTGCCTTACTTTGCCTGTGAAGCTACTGCTATAGTGAGTGAGGCTGTGTAAAGAATTATATGCTGTTCCTCATACATGTGTGATGGAATGTAATGCATTGCTAAAGGATATGCATTCTCCTTGAAAATGATGTTAGAAACAGAAATGATTAGACCTAAGCTGGAGCTCAGAAAATCCAGATATTTCCAAGGCTGCTAGGAATGTTTAGCACATACTCTGCTATATGGGAGTAAAGCCCAGCTTTATGCCTTTTCTCCAGAACAAAGAGGGTAATATTTTACAGCTTTCTGCCCTCTTCCCGCAGTGAAGTATCCCTTCTGTAATTCCCACACAATGTAGACTGTGCAAAGGACAGAAAGGAAAAGTCTATGCAAAGAGAAGATCTGATTATGTAAATAGAACAGACTCTTTCCTCGTTTATCATTTTTAGTTCTTACTATTAAGTTGTTACTTTTACCATTTTACTTTCTCAGAAGTTTGGAAATAAATGCTTAATATCAGCTCTAAGCTACTAAAAACAACTTTAGGAAAGACTGAAAGTGAAAAACTTCATAATCTAGCTAAAAGTAAAGTGATCCTAAAGGCATCCAGGGAGCTTTTGCAAACTCAGAGGCCATCTAGTGACTAAAGCTAAAAATCACACATTTTTAACATGGCAATATTCAAGTCATGCATCAAACAATGGCACATGTACTTCTACCCAACAGACCTGTTCATTAATACTAAAGAACTGAAGTATGAAAGTATGGTATGGTTTGAAAAAAAGTACAGATTTCATGGAAGTAAGGACTCTATTCACAATGGCATCAGCAGAAATTTCTGAAGCACACAAAGCTCAGAAGCTCCTCTTCCATGTTCTTCCCAGTTGAACCTCGAATGTAATGCAAATCTATTTCCTGCTGCTGGGCATTTACAGGAATGCCTGTGTTAGGTAGTCTCAGCATCAACAAGAACCACAAGTCAGGTGTTTTGGGGTATGATCTAGCAGACTAGCTTCACATACAACCTTTCTCAATTGAGAAACATGGAAAGGTACCTGCTGAGTTCTTAAAACTTGGTTGTTGAATTAGACTGGCAAGGTTAACAGAAATAGGGAGAATATACTCTGGTTTCCGTCCCATCCTTGGTCAGAGCCTGCTGATCATGTCATGATCCCTGTACCAAGACAGTATATGGCACTGGTGTTACCAAAGGCAGCTTTTACTTTCCAGGATGGGCACACTAAGGGTAACTTTTGGTCCAGCAGTCAATTATTGTCAGTCCATTATGACCACACTGTACTAGATGGGTGGGAGGGTCACATGGGTCACAGAACAACTCCTGGATGGAAAAAAAAAAACCCTAATCGACATTTCTGGTGGAAAAGTGTGATGCATGGAGTTAGAAGCATAATTTCCCACACTAATGTGATACAATAAAGAATTAGGCCTTAATGTTCTTAATGTTCATACTTAGTCAAAACAGGTTACATTTAAGCTTACCTTAACACAGCTACATGGATAACAGCTGTTATACCATGAATTCAGTAGACATCTCTCTGCTCATTTTCTATCAGCTTCCTTGACTAATATTATATATCTAGGCTGAATGTTTCCTTAGATTTATACAGACCTACACTGACCACTGTAGGCAGTTACCACTGTAAGCCATTTACTACTGACTCAGTTATTAAAAACAACTTTTCAAGTTCAGCTTCAAATCTGAAAGCCCATTGCTCTTCCTGTGGTAATAGACCTCATGCAAGTCATTGAAAAGAATAAGGAGCATTCCCCCCAATTCTTTCATTCTTTTGGCCTACAACCAGATCTTTAACTGTTTTTTTCCCCTTTCCCAAGCAACAAGAACTCAAGAGGCAGTATCAAAATCATGCTAATAAGAGAAACATACTGGGTAGTGCTTGCATAGCTAGACTGAAGTTTGCACATGGTAAGTGGGATTAAGTCTACATCAGCACTGTCAATGTCCTCAATATTTACGGCATCAACACAGCCACTGTTTGGATAGAAAGGAAATTAAAGATACATACATTATTCATAAGACAGCTGGTGGAGGCTGCTCAACCATACACTGCATGCTCCAAAATTCTAGTTACTTATTAAAATGGTCCACAAGAAAAACATAGAGATGAACTGCCCTGTGTGCTTGGCACGTCCCAAGATGAAAACAATCATCTGCTGAACTTGCAGCATATAACAAATGACAGCTCTGGTACCTATGTCTGGAGAAGAGGATTGGGAAGAATGGCAGTAAGAAAGAAATGTGCCATCTCTTGTCCTTTTGGCTATGCCCATGATAAGACTGGGATATTCTTCCAAAGAAGAGATAATGGATCCTGTTTTCTACCTTACAGGTAAAAGGCTGAAGTCACCTGCAAGCAGACGAGACTCCTCTCTTGCCCCCAAAAAACTCTTTAAGATTACATAACACAGTTTATCTACAACTCTTGCTTCAGAAAATAAGAGTGAGATTCCTTGGGCTTGGGCTTGATCAAAAGCATAGAGGGTAGAAACAAACTAGGGACATTGTACTCACCTATACCAAGGGATATCACAGGGTTGAGAGCTTCAGCTTACACTGTTAAAGACAGAATAGATCAATCATTTCTTTTTTTCACCAGACAGAATATTCTGATAGAATATTTATGAGGTCCCAGAAGAGGTGGTGACAAGTCAAAGTTTTGCTCTTGGAATGATGCAATGTTCATTTGAATTTAGTAAAAGACCGTGGTAAATGATTAGGTTGGCATATATGCTAAATGACCCAGTTCTGCAGGCAGAATCTTGTCTTTTAATCTTCATCCTCCAGTACTGGGATTTCAGTCAATTCTCTAGGATAGTATTAACATTTTTTCTTTTAAAATGAACTGCTTTTCTACTTGTAACACTTCTCTCATTCAGTACTTGAGAACATGGAAAAAATTTAACATTAGGTCTGAATTTCTCTCCTAGTCCGTCTCTGCAAGCTGCTTTGGCTGTGCAGGTCCACATTCCTTAGGAAGAGCAACATTCAAGAAACCATAATGACAGCATTTTCTATCTCACTTCCACCTTGTAGAGGTACCTGTCTCTTCCATTGTATGCCTGGCTATGCCCAGTAGCACACCTGTCCATTGAGTTTGCCAGAGCAAACCTGCTGGCTCACGGCTTGGAAAGGAGGCAAATTCTAGTTTTCCAGTCTTGGACCAGCATCTCCTTTTCCATCTCTACTTGGAGCTTATCCAAGCCCTTCTGAACCTTCTGTCAACCTTTACTAGGCTCATCTACAATGCTCCACTCTTAGACAGAATAGAATAGGTGAAATGCAGAGCAAGGAAAAGATGTGAATGCACAGGTGACTGGTTTGGATTAGATAAAGCATTGAGTTTGCACATGTGTGTTATTACTGAGGTGTTTTCATAAATGTCATGTCTTGATGAAAACATCAGATGTATGAAGTCATGACAATCACTCACTTTACAGATTTCTGCTCTTTATATTCAAGGCTCTCACAGGAAAAGCATATTAAAGTACATTTTCATACAGCTATTGATTGAGCATCTTAACTTTTCTAGTTGTAGGATGCTGCAGAATTTAATCTCCTGAAATTAACTGCATGCAGACTTCATAAAAGAAGAGTTCAGAAGACCCTGATATTCACAAAAAAACCCCAACTTACAGGTCTCTGTGTAGAGGTGAAAGATTTTGTTTGAAATCTGTCCCAGAAGCCACCAACAACTTAAAATCATAATTAGATGCCTCTTGTAAGGCAACATTAATTTGTCTTAATAGATTTTCATGAAGCAATCAGAACTAATTGCAGGACTGAACTTCAGTTTAGTAAAATAATAATTATTACACTTAATAATCACACAAACTAATAATGTGAGATTTGTTATGGTACAGCATGATTCCTATCAACCAATTTTTCATTAATATACTTGTTCTCTCTTTTGGTACTGTGCATGCATATATTCTTCTGTACCAGTTTACAGGGGAGGGAAAAAATATGAAATAACTTAAGGCAATTAATAAAGTGTTGATGACCCTACATGCTCACTTGGGCTGTCTGTATTTGAAAATATTGCTGTGGATTTATGTGTATGACCTACACATAACTTAGGCTACATCTCCTTAGCAAAACCTAAAACCAATTGGAAATTGCTCACTGTCTTGGCTTATTTCAGGTTCAAGATTGCACCTTCTTTTTGTGAAACACTGGGAAATGGGATCAGCCAACACTTCCACTGTTGATTTGGAGGCTGGAGTTTGGAAGGTGACATATTATCCCAAAAAACCTCTTCATAAGCTCTAGATCAACAATAAAAAAGAAGAGAAAAAAGGTCCCATATAATTATCTGTGAATGACATTGATAGCTAGATAATAAGGAATTATGTGGCAAAGAAGGATATAGAAAATAGCAAAGCTTTGTATTTCTAGCTTAAATGGAAATAATAAGCCTGGAATTATATGGTGCTTGTTGGGGAACAAGTAGTTATGGCACAGTTTCACAGGCTTATAGAAGATAAAATGTCTCACTCCCTGACTGAAAGAGGTACTTTATCTTCCAATAAGCTTAAGGTGATGATGGGATTTATTTTGTCTAAATTTGAATGATCAGTTAAGTGAGACGAGACATAGAATAGAGATTAGACACCAGTCATATCATGCCTGTGACAGGTGTTGAAGGCAGATGTTCAGAATGCCCTTTTGGAAACTCCAGTTTCTCTTCACTGCCTATAGAGGAAGTGGTGATGAAAGGCATAGACTGGATGCAAGCTTTTAGATAACTAAAGTTGATGAGATGAATCCTATGCTAGGTACTATTAGAACACTGGAAGTTCTGAGTGACAGAAAAATGGTTTGTAGTCTTATATGTTCTGCTACCTAAAGGTGAACAGTAGTAAAAAGATGAAAAAATGAAGGAAGTATGAGCAAAACCTGTTTTCAAAATAAATGGTGTCTCACTTTCAGTATTTGACCTATGGAAATAGTCCCTTGCTTTTTCTTCTCTCCACCTTGCAGAAGGATCACTTGATTCCTAAGAGAAATCAAACACATGGCAGAAAGCAATGCTATCAACATATATAGTTACTTTTCCTAGTTATTTGTATAAATTTTAGGAACACCTTGGAGAAAACAGTTCAAAGATTAGAAGTTGAAAACCACTGTGAAAAATGCAAAATTAGTTCTTGCAGATCTAATCATTCTGATAAAGTTTAAAAGAAAAGCACAGCTTTCAGTAAAAGAGACTAAGCTTAGTATCCTAATGCTATAGGTAAACACTGAAATAACATGACCTGGTTTTCAAAAGAGCTTTTTGAACAGTGTACTATAACTTTTAAAGTTGCTGCTTTTGAAAAGCACTCTGAAGTGCTTTCAAACAGCACCACTCTACAACTAAAATAATTCTTTTGGAAAGAAGCTCTTAAAAAGGTAACAGGCTTGCAGTAAAGATGGTGGCTGCATCTTCATTGCGTCAGCTTTCTGTAAACTTTAAATGCTGTCTGTAAATATGTGAGTTGTACACACATGGGAATGTTTCTATGAAGTTTTATGTCTGAAATTTACTTCTCATTTTTCTTTCAATCAAAACATCTAGTCTAAAAGCAACAATATTTTTTAATTTAGATCAACTTTTTGGAGGTTTCAATGCCACTAATGATTTGCTTAGTCTACATGACTGAAAACAATATTATCTGTTCTTTTCCAACTGAGGAACTCTGTCTTGACTTTGTCACTTTTACCTAATAACAGGTTTAATGATACTGTTAGTTTCAGTTTATTACTTAAACTAGTCTCCTAATCTGACAAAGCAGGATTCAATGACAAATAACAAATTTAGGGAATTTCTGCTTTGGATTCTGAGTCAGAAACTGCAGATATATTTCTAAGCTGTTTCCCAGAAAGCATGAAAGACAGAATATTTTTTTTTTAAGAAAAAAGTGTGATTCTTATGTCACTCCATAAAGAAATATGCAGAAGTTTCACAAAACCAGCAGTCTCACAAGTTTCACTGTATCTCACTGTTTTCACAAACTGTGCACTCATTTTGATGCCTTATATTTCACATTTAGTAGGAGTACTGATTTCAGTGGGCCCAGCAAGAGATTGCAATGCCAAATGAAAGGTTTGCAAATAATTCTTCTATATTCTTTTGCTTAGTTCTTTGGTTAATTATTCTCCTTCTCTTTACATATGGAAAATATAACCCATAATTAATTCTTCTGTCTCTTTTACTCCTTTGAAAGAAAAAGCTACAAATCACCCCATGAAAACTAGTTATAAATGAGTATAAAACTTATTGGTTTATACTGGAAGGACATGCATGACAAAAGTAGCAACAGAGAAAGAACAAAGTTGTTGAACAGACAAAGCTTCACTCTGCTACTGGGTAAGTGGAAAACACACAGAGTGAAATACTGTAGGGATGATAAATAATCAAATCCTTAGCAAAATCACAGTTGTTTTATTCAATAGCACTCAGCCCTCCAGAGAATATTTTGAATTTTTATGAATTATTTCCAGATGACCTACTAGCTTATTAGACAGAACTCTATTACACAATTCATTGTGTTATGGAAAATTATTTAGTAACACAAATATTCTTAAGTCTGCTGTAGGCCATTTGTTTATATGCTACAATAGTTATGAGCTACCCGTGTTATCTATGAGTGTCCTTGAATTGTTAATTTGATGTTTTTTCAAGCTGCACTTTTTTTGTTCTTTGCTTTAGATTGTTGCCTCTGACTACCTTTCTTCTTTCTCTTTCTGAAGGCAGGTAGAAAAATTTTGTCTCAGTAAGGGCTTATGTCACAAACTGGGGCTGCACCAGCATTGCCTACAGTCATTTTCTATCATCATTTGAAACATGGGAGAGGCTGGAATCCAACTTTGATATGTCTCTCACACAATGTGCTGCTTAATCCTGAATTCCTCCTGGATGATTACTTCTCTAAAGTAATGATTACTCTGGAGAATATGCTTCTTGCTTCAGGAGAGGAAGAACTGAGAAAGGAACTCTTCCTACACAATGGCCATTAGGAAATTAGTACAATGAGACCACAACTATTTCAATAAATCTGCATTAAATTCTTCAACAGACCCTCTTAAAAGTACCAGTGGAATAAAGATAAGATCTTCACATGGATAAATTATTGATTAGAAGGTCAGAGAAAGTAGGAAGTGGTAAATGATCAATTTTTCAGGTAGATGGAGATGACTAGTAGAGAGACCCAGGGGTAATCCATCTGGTCTTAGGACTTTGTTGCTTAACACATTCACAAATTACCTGAAAATAGAGGCTGGAGGTTAAGTGATGGGTTCAAAAAGCAAAAGGATATATTGATGAAAGCAAATCTATGAATCCATGACTACTACTACAAACACACCACTTCCTGGTCATAAAGCCCTGGTTAACAAATCATCACATGACAGGAAAATATGTGGAAGAAGGATGATAACTTTCTTTGTTAATTATCCACAGTCCTAGCCCAGTTGGGCTTTTGGACAAATCCAATTGTGGCCACTCTAGTAGCAGCACGAATTGCCTGCTTATTTTTTACAGAGAGAGTTACTATCAAGTCTATAAGTAAACTTTATAGTGTTTCCCACTTCCCAGTTTTTGAAGAGAACTGTGTCTACAAACATGTCAGCTTCCAGTAGGGAAAAGAAGTCACTTTTGCTCCTTATCAGACTTACCAAATACTCTGGCTCCTTCTACAATCCACATCTGTGTTAAGTCATACAAAACAGAGTAATCACAAACTGGATATGAGGGCTTCATCACTACATTTCCATGTATAAATATACCTGCATGGTCAAGTTCTGAGGTCCTCCTGAAAACTGCAAAGCAACTTGAGACCACAGAGAAAAGGTTACAAAATTCTGTTGTCATATGAGAGAGAGAAGGGGATTCTACAGGGAAGCTCTGTCACCTTTCTAAACACCTTGCTTTGTAGCACTGAACACCTTCCCTACACTGAGCAAGAATACATGAAGAATGGCTCTTCAGCTGTCTCCCTTCTCCAACAGGCTCTGATTCTCCAGGCTTGGAACAACTTTCTTGGTCAGCTTCTCACCTTTGCTTTGCTATCACAGAGCTTCAAAGTTCAATAATCTTGCTTTGCTCAGTAGATGCAAAAGACTGCTTGAAAAGTTCAAAGGAACACTGCTGACTGCCAAAGCCATAACACTACATCTTATCACAAAAGAGAACCTCCTGCATACTGCAGATGTTTCATATATCTCAGCTCATCTGTCTCAAAGGCTGCTTCTGTCTCTGTATGGTTGGTTTGGATTTTTTTTGTTGATATTTTTTCCCATTCATCCCAGACACAGTGGAGAAATGAGTGTAGAATTTGCTTGCAAAATGCCTGACTGATCTCTCTTTCACCATAACTTCCCTAACAACTTAGCCATGGGCTGTCCTGGGGCTGATCTCTACAATTATTAGCAACTTTCATCACATCATGTGTCTGTGGGTTGGTAGTTTGGCTCTGAATCATATAGCTGAAATCTGGAATTTATTTATGCAATCTCATTAAAAATAGTAGCTTAAAACTCCACATTTTAATCTGTATTTGTAGATAATACCTCAGCATCACAGGAGAACATTTGCACAGCTTTCCTGAAGAAATTTATGCTGGACTATATCTGTTCCAAGGTTTGTCCCTGAGCTAAGATTCACTTTTTCCAACAGCTTCAGAGTCATTATTTGCCCCTATTAGTGAACTTTACCCAATGAAAAATCACCACAAAGCCACCAGACAGTTTCTATCTGCTTTCTGGAACTACTCTCCATTTCAGACCACTTTCTTGACAGTAACCTGGGTTACAGACTTGATGACAGTCAGTTTCAGATTTTGTTTGTGATCCTCTCAGGTGTGTGTCTATCTGCCAGGAAATGCTTGTCTCTGTCTGCTTTTCTCTGCATTGGAAAAATTAATGGTCAGATAGAATTGTCTATCTCAAGTCTCCCATCCCCTTCACTTCTCCAGAGGCTTGCAAAATAAAACCCAAACCAAACCAACCAACCAACCAACCAACAAAACAAAACCCCAAACAAATAGAAACCAACCAAAAAAACCTCAAAACAAACAAAAACCAGCTGATCAGTTCTGATTGATGTCTGAGGTCTAATTTCATATGTAAATGGACAACATAGTAGCTGAGAAATAAGAGTAAAAATTATATGAAATAAGAAAGAGAAAAAAAAGGAAAAGGATGTAGCTTATTTTTTATTCCTTGTGGTTTCTTGAGTTCTTCTTGCGTTCTGTTGTATGACTGCAGTAACCTTAAAGTGACTTAAAATGCAAAGTTTGAAGACAGAAATAAGGAACCAAATAACACAGATAAAGCATAGTTAGCTGTGAAGTGAGAGTGGTGTCTCTGCAGAAGAAAAAGGAACAAGGAGCTTATTTACATTTCCCTACCACATTGTAAGAAATTTCTCTCCTCATCTACAATCATGTTGCCTGAGTTCCCATAAACCTTTGTTCTAGCTGTAATGAGCATTTCTCTATGAAAGTCATTGGAATTGGCTTAATCTTTATAACAATTCAGCCCTATCACTTACTGCTAAATTTCTTTACTGAAAGGGTTGTCAGTCATTGGAACAGGCTACCCAAGGAGGTGGTTGAGTCACCATCCCTGGAGGTGTTTAAGAGGCAGGTGGATGATGTGCTGGAGGGAATGGTTTAGTGAGTTGATAGGGCTAGGGCAAAGGCTGCACTCGATGATCTTCAAGGTCTCTTCCAGCTGTGACTATTCTATGATTCTGTGATTCTATGATCTGCCTTTAGAAGCCCTAGGTGTATATTTCTGCTTTCCAGAACTTTCATTAGAAAATTCTGAATAGCAACCAGCAACTCAATTTTGCTTCAGATGAAGAAGAGTGGATTTGCATTTTGATGCTGTAATCAATACAAAGTAATGTGACCCAACTTTACACCTTCTTTATTGACACAAAATAAGAGGGTAATAGTTACTTTGACCAACATGGGGTGACAGTCTGAAAAGAACTTCTGTTCTCTGATAAACTAGACACTGTGATAGGTCTTTAAATGCTCTGCACTGCCACTTGTCAGGAAATACTAAAAGATACAGAAATATCCAGGGGATTTCCTAACTCTGGAGTGAGTTGTTAGTTTGGTTTTCATGAAAACAGGTGCTTCTTGGAACTCTTATATTTAGCTTCACAATTTGCATAAATAGATTTTTAAAAAACATTATTTACCTTTAAAGTTTTTTCATTATTAATTTTTTTAGCATTAGAATTCTCATTAGAACAAGCTGACAGGTTTCTTTTTGTTCCAGTAGGGACAGTGAATCATAGAAACACATGCAAACACATACACACATGCAAACACCTCTTACATTCAGTTCAAATATCCAAGGCAAATATATTTTATAAGGTTCTTCTTGCAGGGCCTTGGAGGATAGAGTTCAGAAACTAATTTTATTTATTTGTTAATTTGTTTGTTTATTTCTTTGGTGATTAAGGAATAAAAATAGTAGTCTGCTTTACCTCTGAGTTGAGTCCTGATAGAAGCAACTGACACAGCCCTTGAGTTCCATGTTCTGGCCTGGGTGGTTTCCTCCAGGAGCATCATTCATCTTCTGTGGACAGGCTGGCATCATCCTGTGATGAGGAATTGCTGGTGAGGATTTCCAGCACTGTAGTCTATCAGGGATTCAATTACTCTTCCATCACTGGGCTGCAGGTCAGCATCTGATCCTGGATTCACAAAACCTGAGGCTGGATCTACTAAAGGCACACTATCTCAGATCATTTGGTTCTGTTGAAGGGGTGAATGGATGGAATTTAAGGAAAGAGTTACTGTTTTTCTCTTCAAGGCTGGCAAGGCCATGTCTATTCTCAGGACCTCTCACAACAGGCATGCACATCTTCTTTAACAGACTGTGATACTCTTGGTGATCCATCTTGTGAACTGGTTCAACTGACAGGGTGGACTTTTTAAAGGCACTTGTTTGCCTTTCAGCTCCATGGGAAACCACAGTCATTCTCTTCTATCATCCTCATGTGGCAGTAAACTTAAAAGGATCATGTTTCTGCCAGGTTTCTGAAGTCCTAGCCAACAAACCACAGTGAAACTAGAGGTCATCTTCCAAAAGATCAGTGCACAGAAACCATGAAGAGCAAGGCAGTGGTTTAAGTAGTGAACTCTTTCCTGAAAAAAGATTTTTCAAGTGTGGTACAAAAAGAAAAGAGTCATTGAATGAGCAGAGAGTTATTTTATTGCTTGGTAACGATAGAAACTACTTCACAATGAAATGTCTTCTGGTGTGAAAGATGGTTCATGCATAGCACAGTAATGTAGTCCTTCAAGGAGACACACATAGCAACTTGAAATGGCACTATAAACTATTTAGTCAACTAGTACAGAAAAAAGTAAATTTTCAGTCTTACTAAGAATTTTGTGTTGTTTTCACTGAAGTATTTAAAAATAAGCTATTCTGTCAGTATCTAGATCACAAATTCAGTTAAAATTGAATTAAAAACTAAATTTAAATTGAAACACAGATTTAACACAACCACTGATAAATTCAAATCAGAAAATTTACAATTATTACTTGGAATAAGTAAATCACATTGACATCAGAGTTTTTCATGCAGCTTAGTTGCCTCCAGACTTCTGCCATTTGTTCTATCAGGTTGGCAAGTCCATTAATGTCTTAGTTTAGAATATAGAGCACTCATTTCTTAATCCCAAAACTGACAGTATTCATTTAGCAATCTAAACAAAAGCAGCCTGATTTATAGAGGTCCTCTCTGCATGAATTCAGTGCCACCTGCAAAGGTCTGGCACTTTGGAAAAATGAAATTATGTTTATTTGGATAGCTCAATTCACACTGTGGGGGCTTTTATTTTGTGGCCCTGTCAGGAAAATTAGGGCACAGAGACTGATCATTCATTTATGTTAGCCTCAGACAGATGTAACTTCCCTGAATTTCTAACTTGCTTTTGATTAACGTGAAAACAGAAATGGGCTTAAAATTTGTTACAGTACAGGTTTATAGCAAAAAAAAAGTTGTGTTCCATAATGCAGAATTATGGTGGAAGGTTTTTTTTGGAGTAGTTTGCTGATGGAGCAGGAAGGGGAAAAAAAAGCTTCCTTCTTTATTTAGACAGCTTTCATGCAGAGGTCACAAGAACTAAAATGGGTAAAAAGTGACAGCTGAGAACATTATGTATGCAGTACTGTCATTGTAAGGCTAAGCCAACACTGTGAAAGCAACTCTTTGTCTGACATCTTGTGTTCACTTTCTATCACACTTGTACCTTCAAGTTAGTGAAGGATACTTCCAAACTTTGACTTCTGCCAGTAACAAGCTTTTTAGATGCCATAATGGTGTCTATATTTAGTGACACTCAGAAATGTCCATACCAAATATAATGAGTTTTACACTATAAATAACATTCAGCGTTGCAGACTGACCTTTCCCCCCCCACACTGCTTACCTTCTCCTGGAAAGCTTTAGAAAGAGATAGCAGAAGTGAAGACATGGGACATGGGTAAGGTGCAGGATGAAAGATAACGCAAGGTTGACTCATGTTTTGCTGCGTTCATTTTGCAGAGTGAAATGCAATTAAAGCTTTGTCTTGGATTTTGTTTACAGGGATTTGGCCCAGACTATTGTGGGAAGTAAATTTGCTAAGGAAGGCTAAATTATTTCTTCTGTCAATTTGCAGAAGTGATCCATGCTTTAAAGCATATGGATGAGCTTGTCATGTGCCTAAGCTAGTCCTCTTCACTAGATGTCTTTTACTTTGCTTCAGGATTCCCATGGAGCAGTTGTCTTAGTTCTCTAATGTAAATAGCTATTTTTCTTCTCTAGCACAGTAACAACATACCAAATCTTCCAATATAATGAAATTCTCTTGCCAGGCTTAATTTGCTTTCCAGATAACTCATTCCCCACCACCACCTCCATTCTTTAAAAAAAATGCCTCTCTACTCTTATGCCACAAGGACATTCAAATGTCCTGGGATTCCAGACACTTATCCTAATTGCCTTTTTTTTTGTAGCACCACAGCTGTAAATGCCCATGGAAGTGTCTAGACCAGCACAGTTACTCGGTTTTGCAATGGAAACTTTCTTGCTCTCTGTTTTTAGGAAGCACGGTGCCGAGCATCACCCCAGCTGCCCGTGTCTCTGCCACCCCCGGTGCCGCCTGCACCACCATCGCGGTCCTGGCTCCCTCAGAGGAGCTGCCCCTGGAGGGGTGGTGCGGTCTTGCTGCTGTCTTCATGGATTGGGATGAATTATGTATAACCCAGCGAGTGGCCGCTGAAGGATGGAGTTGCCGCGGTGGCAGATGTTTCCCTGGGGTTTGAGGATGTGAAAGCCTCCCCTCCCCTCTTTCGCCAGGGTTGCAAGCGCAGAGCTTGGCACAACGGTTGGGAAAACCCCGCCGCTGCTTTTCCCCATGGGCAGACCGCGGCTGGCAAGATCTGAGGCAGCGAAGCCTCCCCCACTCAGCTGCCCTCCCTCCCCACTCCGCGCCGTGCTGAGCGTGGCCGGACAGGGCTCTTCGCACCGTGCCCGGCCTTGCCTGCCTCAGGCACTCCGCGCAGGACCCGTCCAGGCAGGTTCCCGGAAGGCAGGGTCGAGCCACAGGCCTGGACGCGTAGCCCGGGGTAGGCAGTGGTGGTCGCGGCAGCCTGCTCTGCCTGGAGCATCGGGTGTGATTTCTACAGGTTTTTCTGAGTTCTCTCTTTACCTTTGTCCTTGCCCTCATGTGTTTATTCGCACTGTTCAACAAAAGCAGGTGCGTGCAATGTTACGTGTGACCCCTGTTAGTCTCAAGTTTGTTTCGCAGCCTGGGGTGCGTGGTGCCGTACTACAGGAACTGTGCTCTTTAACATCTACCGTTCACCTGCGGGCTTTGTTTTACACCTGCCGGTGCTCTTCCCATCTATACCCACCGCATCCACCAGTAGAATTAAGTTTCCTTTCCACATGTGAAGGTGGAGATGGATACAGGAGAGCAAAAAGGATTAACTACTCCTTCTTTCCTCAAAAATGAGCACTGAGTGCTGGGGAGAGGTGTTTCTCCTTCCTATGTATCAAAGGACCTGCATGCCTGAGGGGCTGTAACAGCAGAGGGGGTTGCAATGGGCAAGTATCTGGCAACTGACGTGAAAAAACTGCATCATTTGGTTGAAGGCTCTGAGGTACAGAAATAGTTACAAGACTGTAGATTTCTGGTGTCCTAGTGCTGATCCTGTTTCCACTGTGTGCATAATTGCAGCAGCCAGCTCTCACTGTTTGGGAAATTTACTGGTACAGCATCTCAGCTCTTCAGACTGGGAATGGTCTGAAATGACAGTCTCTGCTTCCTGATGAGTTTCTGAGATTTGGATGTAGTAAATCACTTAGGCTTTCTGGTAGTATTAAATTAGATTATTTAATTGGTACATTAGTGTGCATAAGTGCCAGATCTTATTCCATGATCTGATTATGATCAAGCTTCCCCAGTTCCTTTAGAATGTCAAGGTCTTTTCCAGGAGCAAGGTCAGAGGTGAAGTTCCAAGTTCTTGTACTCTCTCACAAAAAAGGGAAAACTGTGCAGGTATGTCACTGTATGTTCACTGAAACATGGTAATATTTCTTCTGCCTTTGGTTTTAGAAGGCACAGTAAACATTGTCAACTCCAAAAAAACCCACATTTCATTTTTTTTGCATCAGGGTGTTATTAATATAGTCTGAAATTAGACTGATGTAATGAATATGAACCTTTCTCTTCAAGGATTTTTCATTTTGTTTTTTGTTTACTAATTCTGACAGTTTTGGCTTATGTGTTTCACCTAAGTGAAAAGTAAAAATTTTGAGGATAATGTGGAACATGTTTCTTAAAATGTCTTAATTACACTGTCTTTTCCGAGCTGACTGAATGAAGGAAGTTTGTCTAGGGAATCTTGCTGTGGCAGGGGGGTTGGACTAGATGATCTTTTGGGGTCCCTTCCAACTCCTAACATTCTGTGATGATTCTGTGTGATTCTGTGAAGTTTCTGTCTTAGTGAAAAAATGCAACATTTTTAACATTACCTTGCAGTCTGTTAAGGAAAAAAGGTCTTCTTTTTAACTTCAAAATGTGTTAATGGTGTAATTGTCAGAAAGGAAATACAAAGCCCTACTTGAAAAACATAATAGATTTCATATCTTGCAAACTTCTTGTCAAAAGGGTTAAACCTAACTGAGGCAGATGAAAAACTGAAGTTTGGTTTCTCCTCTGAGACTTCCATGTGACTAGTAATAGAAAGGCTAATATTTCTTCAGAGCACTTACCATCAACAGGCAGCTTGGAAATGCCAGCTGTAATTAAAATACTTGGATAAAGAAAGACACTTGACTATTAGCATGATTGAGCAAAAATAACTTCAGTGAGGAGCGTTGCTATTTATATACTCTTTTGGTGCAGAAATCTCTTTACAGAAATCATCTCAAACCAAAATTACTTTGAACAAACTTTTAGTAATTACCATAACTCAATCACTTCATAGAATTTTCATGTCTAAATAAATTGATTGAAACTATGCCAACTGAACATTTTAGTAGTGCAGTATTTTATTAATTAATGGGTTTGTTATAATTATTTAAGGCTCATTTTAAACTGTTTCCTGCTGCTGCGATTTTCAGAGCAAATTCAATTTTCTGATGAATTATTGTGAAGATGATTGATTTTACAACTGTAATGCTTAATATAAGACTAAAAGATTCAGAATCAAATATTTTAGGAAATAGTGGAATATACTTGATATGAAACTTTAAGGAGGTGAATGACATTCCCTCACAACTCAATGGGCCTAGGAATGAATGCACATTAAGTCAGTACTGACTAACTCGCTTTCCAGGCATCTGGAAGGTTTGAATCCTGCTGGACTTGGGGGTGAAGTACTCCACACTTCCATGTGTCTGAGTGATGTAAAACTGGTTTTCTTCATCTGTGTTCTTCTGCAAAAGGAGCTAATGCTCAAACCTTTTGTCATGCTTGTAAGAAGTAGAAGACAATGAGGAAGCAGACCCTATATATTTCTGGTGCATTGGGCTGCTTAAAAACTTAATTTTGGGAATTAATTCAGAAATCGAATTTATTTTTCTCAAAAATGAGTGAAATAGCTTTTCCCAATGCTTGTTAGCTGCAGGTTCAGATTGAAGGCATGGAATAATATATTTAATGAGTTTAAAATGCAATTTAAGCAGCTCCCTTGTCTTTTTTTTGTGGGTGGGGAACACACACAATTTAATGACCTTCTGATACTTCTTTTCTTATAGAAAGCAACTTTTTAATGTGATCTCTTTAAAATAGTGAGAATAGGAAGATAATTTTTGCTAGAGACTGCTGTAGGAAGTGAAGCGCCATTTGAACTCCAGGTGATTAGGTGATTAGGAGAAAAACTAAGTAGAAATCCTGAAAAGAAGGCTTGAAAAAGATGTAAAAGTAGTGTAGAAAGTGAGGGAAAGAGTGTATGAGAGTTGAGATTCACATGCAGACAGAAATATTTACTAACTGAAATGGCTGCTGTGCAAGTCAAATGTATATACACATAAAAGAGCATTTGAATTGACTTTCTCAAAATCTAGCATGCAATGCCACTGAAGATACCAAAAAAGTAATAGCAGAAGGTTTGCATTACCTTTCTTTGGTAACTGTGTTGTTTTCACTTTTTATTTGCAATCAACAGTTCAAGAGCTCCATCTTTAGGTTTGAGTTATTACAGATGATAAAAACCCTTTTGCATTAAGTAGTGCCTGATCATCCCATAAAGTTATGTATGTCTGCTCACACCTTGTCAGTTTACAGTGGTTAACTTTTCTGGATATATTTGTTCAGTTGCCTTTTGATTTGAACACTTTCTGTATAAGACTGTTGTTTTCAATTTTTCTCCCATTCATTTATTTGATTTTGTTGGATTATGTTTTTCCCTTCCAATTGTGATAGATAAATCAATTTGACATTTTATAAAGTATTTATGGGTCATGTGGGCAGATAATAGTGGCAGAAAGAGTTATAAACAGGCTGGTTTTCAGGCAGGATTTATAATTTGCTATAAATGATTATGCTTTTATTAAAATCAAAGCATACACTGATTGTTGTCAATGGAGCATCTGACCATGTTCTTTGGGAGTTGAATTTTAGTGAAAAATTAGCTTTGTTCCTGCTAGTGCAATAGAATTCTAGAAGAATTAATTCACATAAATATTTCAGTGAGAAAATTTTAATCCATTTTGGTTTTTCAATAAAACCCCTCCCATGCTTCTAGGAGGTCTTTGGGGAAAGTGAAGTTACTTGAAAAATCTTGTTCCTCCAACAAAATTGTGGAAGTGGTACATGGTGAAGAAATATTGCAGAGTAAATTTAACTGTTAACCAGAGAAAGTCATCACACATGAGACTACTCATGATTCTCTTCTCTCATTTATTTCTTTTCTCAAGCAATACTTTATTTCTTCCTACTTTCTAAGTATTTTCAGTGGCATACTCTGCTAAAATTCTAAAATGACAAGTACAGGCAGTTCTTTCAACTTACCTTGATTATCTTGTCCTGATAGTTAGAGGATCTCCCTTCACAGAATCACAGAATATTAAGAGTTGGAAGGGACCTCAAAAGACCATCTAGTTCAACCCCCCTGCCACAGCAAGATTCCCTAGACCAGGTCACACAGAAGCCTTGTTTCTCTTCTCCAAAACAACACTGTAAAAAGTACAGCTACCATTTGTATAATACATGGGGTGAATTCATGATTTCCCATTATTGCTTTTAAGCAATAAATCAAAACAAAGCTGGGACTTGATGACTTCTCTCTCATTGCCCCCAGAAATGCCTTTGTCTATAACCAGTTTACCAGAGTATTTATTGTTGCTTTTAGTTTTTGAATACTGAAGCTAAGTTAACAACAAGAAGTGCTCTGATGCCACATGATTATTTAGTTTGTCTTCATAAAGTAATTGCTAATGATGATACATTAAGTATTTTATTGCTGTCTTTTGCATTCAAGATTTTCTAGTCCATTGTTATTTCCTCACTTTTTCAGATTCCTCAAAAGCATTGGAAGTCACAAACTTACCTTAACTCTCAGTAAAAACCTTCTTTCCAAGCAGGAGGTGGAGACAAAGAACACAAAATGCTGTGGGGCCATTTTTAGCTTTCTGCCTGCTTCAGCTCTGTACCTGGAAATTCTATAAAGAATCTCGGCTCTGACTCTACTAGAATGCCCACCTGAAAGAGACTGCAGTTTTCTTTCAGAAGCCTTGGGTGTCTTGCAAAGCTTTGATCATATTTTAATTTCTATTGAAAATAGAAGAAATACAAATTAAAATTGATATAAAATATCTTATATTTCATTGGGAAATTAAGAAGATCACAATCATGACAGAACCCCAGTTCATTACTTCATTAAGGGTCAGCGTACACATTGATTGATAGCCCAATTGAGGGTATCACAACAATGCAGCTGTTTATTATCCTCATTTTGGACTGTGCCTATCCTCATTTCCCCATTATGGAAAAATCTTAAGTTCAAATGTGACAGTTTTTGTAAAAAAAAAAAAAGAATATAGTAAAAACTGAATCAAAACTTAAGTGCTGTTCAGAATAAGGATGCTTTTTCTAGTATCAGGCCTTTGCCATCATTTTTTATTGCATTAATGAGAACCCTGCATTGTATAACACATTAGGCAGATAATTAACTTAACATCCAGTGGAGAAAAAGTCTATTAAAAGGTGTAGATTAATCTAAAGTATGCTGCTTGCTTTTTCAGATAAATTAAATAGTTCTATTAATGTCATTGTTTTATCTTGTAACAGTGCAGCCCTGAAAGAGATTTTTAAGCAGCACAGGGCTAAGACACAGCATCTCAAGAATAGTGGGATCTGTCATATTTGCAGGTATTTTTCATTAAGCATAATCTAACACATTTTAGTGAAAATACTGGTTTTACCAAGAAAAGGCCCTTTATCATCTCCCTTGTTGTTCAATTGTTTTAAATGGTTTCAGATGATTTATTTAACTCCAATTCTGTACAGACTTGTGTATACTTAAGAGGCCATCCCACAAAATGTATTGCTGTCACTAGAATTCAATTTTACAGTGTTTTTTATTCTTACTCATCATTTTTATGCAACCAAGATAGCTATTTTCTGTATTTCTGACAAAAATAACAATGCTCTTTGAACTCTTCTACCTGGCTGTAGGACTCTTCCTCCAAAATATTGCTCTCTTGCACTGTAGGTATTCAACTCCATGTTTCTGGTTATGTACACAGAACTTGGAGCTTGAACTTTCTGTCACACTCTACAATAAAAATGAAGAAGAGTTAAGAATTAACTGCTTTCTAAGTTATAGCCATCTAACTCCAGACTATAATATTACCAATTTCTTTTCTCATTAAAGAAAACAATACTGGAAAATATGAAAGTTAAATTAAAGAACAGGCTGTTCCTCATTCCCATATATTGACTCCTGTTGCTTTTTCTCTAAATGCACAGTTATGGCTTGGTTTTGGTAATACACTTCCCTCTAGTTTTCTTCATGTGTGTTTTCCAGTAACAGCTTTACCAGCAGCATATCTAGAAGTACTACTTCTGTTGTTTAGAGGAAAGGTAAAAGACAACATATTTTGACCTTATTTTTGGTACAAAAATCTTAGACATTAATTTTTGTCCAAAGAGTTCTGAGTGGTCTAACTTCTGTTAGTGTACTTCTCTCTCCTGATTCCAACTCTTGCATAGGCAAGACTAGTATCCAAATAGCACAGAGCAATTTGAAATAATAGATTCATAGAATCATCTGGGTTGGAAGGGACCTCCAGAGGTCATCTAGTCCAACCCCCTTACAGTGAGCAGGGACATCCCCAACTAAATCAGGTCACTCAGAACCCTGTCCAGCCTCACCTTGAATGCTCCAGGGATGGGGCACCAACCACCAAAGTTAGAGGGCAAGATTAAACTGTTTTATCCCAACACTGTTTCTAAACACTTAATTTAGTATTAATAAAGAATCATAGAATCATCATAGTTGGAAAGGACCTCAAAGATTATGTAGTTCCAACCCCCCTGCCTGGCAGGGACACCATCCACTGGATCAGGTTGCCCAGGGCCCCATCAAGCCTTCTCTTAAAAGCTTCCAGGGATGAGGCTTCCACAACCTCTCTGGGCAACCTGTTCCACTGTCTAACCACCCTCATAGTGAAGAACTTCCTCCTAATATCCAACTTAAATCTCCCCTCCTCTAGCTTACACCCATTTCCCCTGGTTCTATCACTGTCTGACCTCCTAAAATGTTTCCACCTTCTCTGGGACAACCCATTGTGAATATACTAGATTTGCCTTCAGTGTTGTTTTGAGATGCTGGGCAACATACCTATTTTGAGGTTGGGGGTTTTTTTCTTTTCACCAAAATTTGTTTGAAGTAACCACACTTTCTGAAGTAAACAGCATGTTTTCACAGAGAGTGTCTGCTTCTAGCAGTAATAATACTTGATGTTTACTGTTAGTACAAAGGATTGGTATGCAGAAAAGCTCTTGCTTGTACTTGCTCCTACAGAAACCAAGGTCACTGCTAAATCTTCTGCCCCACGTTGGGGTGCCATAAAGTAAAAGGCTACACCTGTGGGGAGGAGTGCACAAGACAGATGACCCTAAACTGACCAACAAGAGATTCCACTCCATCTATATCATATTCAATATGAAGATGAGGGATCACAAGGGTCAGTCTCTCCAATGGCTGGCATTCAAGAAGGACTCTGTCCATTCAGCCTTTGATGCCAATTCATGCATTCCTGAATCCAGTTCCCAAAACCAGCTCCTGAATCCAGTTCCCATCTGCCACTGAGTCCAGTCTGGGACTTCCCCACTGTCTGCCACAGCACCAGTGGTGCCAGTGACATAATTGCCATCAGGGAGCAGCATTCAATAGTGGTTTCCTATATATTTGTAAGTATTTAATTTTTTGGTTATTATTTCCATGAAAGCTGTGTTTGTTTTTGTTTCCAATCTATAAGTATCTCTCTTTTATTCCTTTTCTCTACCCCTTTGGGAAGAGAGAGGAGTTAATAGAGAACATCTGTCACTAGTTCAGTGGCCAGTCCAGCTCTAACCCTTGACACCTGCTTAAGTACTGAGCTTAATCTGATCAGACAGAAGACAACCTCCTAATTCACAATTAACAAGAATTCCCTGTTCCACTCCTCTGTCTTCTGTTTACTCAAACTGCAGTTTCAAAAGTGTAGAACAGAAAATGATGGAGACCTCAGACATTTTCAAATTGAGAGGCTTAAATCTTTTGGGGCAGATTGTTTCAGTAGTATCCCAAGTTGCTATGCCAACCTTGGTGGCAGACATTCTTGACTCTGTGACAACTTCAGGTTTGCTAGAATCAGCAGCTAGTGGGAATAAAACATTTCAGTAAGAGAAGAAAACTTATGGTTTTGTTACATAACTTTCCACAGAGATAAGAGAGGTTTTAGAAAAATTATTTTTAAAAAGTGCTAATGAAAGGAATTCAGCTGCAGCCACCAGAATTTTGGGTAAATACCACACGGATCCTTTGTAGTCTCCTAGGACTGTCACTTTTTAAATTATTTTTATTTTTTTTTACTCAAAGAAAGTATAAGCAGACAAGAAGCTATTTAAAATATTTAGGTAATAAAATGTTTGCTGTGTAAAAGAATTTGGTCACTTGGCCTCCTTTTAGATTGGCCGTAATCCTCTCTAAGTGGTAAAAGTTATCTAGGTTTTGATATGTCTAGTTAGTCTTCTAATATGTATCATAGCAAATCACCATAATAGTGGGGAATTAGGATTCATAAACCTTGCTTGATACATTACTTCATACTTTTTCATTTTGGTTCTGGGAAAGAAAAGAATCTTTTCAGTGGAAATGTAGAATTGTGATTCAAGTTTTAGGAAGTCTAACAAAATACTGCTTCTTGGAATGCTTCAAAATAAATGCAATTATTTAAGCATAAAATATGTATGAAAAGAGCTTATTTTCCATTGTACTTTCTGCCATAATTAGAAAAAAATGGATTCTCTTTTAAGCACATCAGCCCTTGACACACACCCTAAGAAGGTGTTTTTTTAGCCTGGAAGTCTGTCTACCTATACACATCAAACATCATGACTACAGTAAAATCTCACAAAGAGCAGTAAACACTTTCCTTTCTGTAGCCATTAAAAAGCAGTTCTGTTTTTTGAGTAAGCAGCTTTGTTCATAGAGAGTTCCAATCCACTTGTGTGCAGTTGAAAGAGTAATGAAATATTAAATGCTTCACAAAATGTAATTTAAAATCATTATGACTTTGAAATTAGCAAGTAATTTTTCTTCCCTTAGCAATAGCGACTCTTTTGTACTAAGAACTGGGATTGTACTTTCAAGTTTTTCAGCATCTGTTGGGATGGTTGAGAATAAGAAGTTTTCAATATGCACTTTAAGTGGAAGGAGAAACCTTCTCTATAGTTGCATTTTATGTTCTGTATCTTACACTCTTCCTGCATAAAACAGCATTTTGAATGGTGTTCTGAACAGCTAAGTAGAACAGAAAAGGGAAAGCATTTTCATCTTTGTTTCCAAATGCAAACAACGGAATAGGCTTGTTCTAGTCTGGTGGAAATGAACCTAGGAATTTGGATTTACAGGAAAGTTACTGCTTTTTATACACAATGCCACCTAATATAGGCACAGAAGGAATATTTGTTTTGGAAGACTGAGACTATCCTTTCATAGGACTGGAAAGGGTCCTATAGTTTTGTAAAACAAAGCAACTGACAAATTAAAAACCTGCACTAAGTTAAACCCCAGATATTCTAAAACCTACTACTGGTATATCAAAGAGTTCTTCTGTGGTAAGGGGAGGAAAGATGTCAAGGGTCATGGCTGGGCTGACCACTAATCCAATGACAGATGCTCTCTATTACCCTCTCTTCCCCTCCTGCTTCACAGGAAGGGAAAGGGAATAAGAGAGAGGGAGAATCTTGTGGATTGGAAAATAAAACTAAAACTGCTTTAAATAGAACAATAATAATAAGATGAGATCTATACAGATATAAACAAAACCTACACTGAAGCCAAACCTCCCCTTAATGGCAACTATGCCACTGTCCCCATGGATACTGCCCACAAGGCCTCAGCAGCAGATGGGATTCTGGAACTGGAGTCAGGAATTTATGGATCAGGATTGAAGGCAGAACAGACAGAGCCCTCCTCAGATGCTGGCCATTGAAGAGGAAGAGAGAGAGAAGAGAGAACTGACCCTCAGCTTTATATCAAAGATGACGTCCATGGAATGGAATACTTAGTTGGTCAGTTTAGGGTCACCTGTCCTGTCCACTTCTCTCTGTAGGTGCAGCTTTTACTCTGCACCCCCCAGTGTGGTACAGAATATTTAGCAGTGACCTTGGTCTGCATCCCAATCCTTGTTAGTAAATCTAAACATTAGGTCTTACCAATGCCAGAAGCAGGCAGTGTCTGTAAAAACATGCTGTTAATTTCAGAAAGTGCAGTTTCTTAGAGGAGCTTTAGCTGGAAAGTGAAATCACTGAACAGAATTAGTTCTGTTTTAACCCAAACAAGGATAAAAGGGAATGAGAAGCAGAATGAGTTGCTCTTAGTAGATATGTCTAACTGTATACTTATGCTGTCCTTAAAACTGATACATGACTTCTATTTGATTCCTGAGAGACTGTCAGAGCCCTGTCCTGACCACAAAATAGAGTATGTTTCATTCCTAAGAAGTTTTTCAGGTGAACTCAAGCTTATTGAGTTATTGTGTTAGCTTTTGTTTCTGTACATTTATAATTAATTTCTGAATTTACCTATTTGGACATCTTTAGACATTGCATATTTACATTTGAACACATTCAGTACTTTAATCTGAAGAGTAGACTTTATGATCTGGATTGACAGCTGTTTCTAAATGTCTGAAAAATCTGTTTCTGAAAATCCTATTGGCCTGATTCTACTTTCATTTACTTTTGTTCTTAACACATAATTTCAAAATACAGAAGTTTTACTGTAAAACTGATCTGAATAAGAGATGGGGTGGAGAGTGGCGAGTAACTATTTTTTGCACTGAAAGAAATGGAATGAGAATAAATCTCTTGGTTTTAAGGTTAGTAAGCAGGAACACTAAAATACAGGAACACTTAGTTTTAAATATAAATATATAAGGTTATGGAAAGTTAAGGGATTTAGTCTCTAATATAATCCTCACAGGAGCAGTTCTGCTTTCTAATTCCTGAGGATCTTGGAAAATGGTCTAGCTTCATCTTTTAGCATGAATTAAAATAGAAACAGTATAGGTTAGGGGTTGACCTGTTGGAAACCTGCTCTGCAGAGAAGGACATGGTGGGCAATGTATTCACCATGAGCTAGCAATGTGCTCTTGAGGCTAAAAAGGCCGATCATGTCCTGCAGTGCATTAAGAAGAGTGTGACCAGCAGGGCAAGGGAGGTTCTCCCCCCCTCTACTTCGCCCTAGTGAGGCCCTAGTGTGTCCAGTTCTGGCCTCCCCAGTTCAGAAGAGACAGGGAACTACTGGAGAGAGTCCAACGGAAGGATACAAAGATGATGATGAGACCAGAGCATCTCTCTTGTGAGGAAAGGCTGAGACATCTGGGGCTCTTAGCCTGAAGGAGAGAAGACTGAGAGGGGATCCTCCCAACACTTATCAGTATCTAAAGGGCAAGTGGCAAGAGGATAGAGCCAGACTCTCTTCAGGTGTCCTGCGATAGTCTAAGGGACAAGGGGCACAAACTAGAACACAGGAGGTTCCATCTGAACATAAGGAAAAACTTGTTTCCTTTGAGGGTGATGGAGCAGTGGAACAGGCTGCCCAGAGAGGCTGTGGAGTCTTCTCTGGTGAATTTCAAAACCTGCCCAGACGATTCTGTGCAACCAGATCTACACAAATCTGCTTCAGCAGGGGAGCTGCACTAGATGATCCTCAGAGGTGCTTTCCAACCCCTACCATTCTGTGATTCTATGACTGCTTTGTAAATGAGTATTTAAAAACACAGCAGCAGTAAGGCATATTTGTGTAATGCTAACACCAGCCAGCTTCAGTTTCTGAGTCCTCTGCCTTCATTTGAATCTCTAATATTCTTATTCTATGCACAGCTCAACGGTAAATAAATATTTGGATCCTTACTTTCTGCATTTCCTCATTGTGACAACTAAATTTATTTCATGATTGTGTTTACTAGGACATAGTCTGCAATTATCACCAATGGGAACTTCAATATTGAAATACTTAGACTTGAGTCAAGTTTAAACTTGTTCTGTAGTTTATAAGCTAACAGCAATGCAACCTGACAAAAACCTCATAATGAAATCTCTTATTTATGGTAAGTTATCAATTCAGGTACATGTGATGTTGCCTTGAAAAAATTTTGGTTTTTAAAATATATTTTACTATTTTTAAATAAGGAGGCTTATTTAGAATTTAATTTGCAGAGATAAAGACATTCTGTTTCTCTGGGAAATCGTTTTTGATATTAATTACTACCAGGCAGAAGTTCATTAAATGTCATTTACAGAGCCTTAAATGAAGCTCAGTGGCTGACTAAGAATCTTATTAATGCAGTTCTTTAAAAAAAAAAGAAACATAAAACATAATGAAATGTAACAAAATGAATAGGCAGTAATCCTTAATAACATTAAAATAGTATCATTTTAAACTGAATTATTCTTCATGAGATTAATTTTAGCACAGCCATATGGATTTATTTCACACATTCATGACTTAATTATTACCTGTTTTGTTATCTAAGTACATATCATTTAAGGATGTAATATTTGTGGCTTATTGTAGGTTGTCCGGGGAGGTTGTGGATTCCCCATCCCTGGCAGTGTTCAAGGCCAGGCTGGATGTGACCCCTGGCAACCTGGTCTAGTGTGTGGCATCCCTGCCCATGGCAGGAGTGTTGGAGCTAGATGATCTTTTAGGTCCCTTCCAACCTGAGCCATTCTATGATTCTATGATTTATCGTTCTATGATTCTTTCCTGTTCTAGTTACATTTCCTTCTGTCAGCAGGTAAATTTCTTTCATAAAGATTGTAAAGGCAATGTCATTTATTTATTGCCACCTCTCCTTTTCTTTCTTTAAAGGGCATGTTTTTCTCGTGGAGATATAGGCAAGAGCTTGTATTGCCTTCAGCAGGAACTATGAACTTCAATTGAAAATGTGTACCGGTGCTCATTTAGAAACATGGCAGAGTACAATAACCTAAATTAACCTCCAGTGTAAATGAACTTTACTTTGGCACAGTAGCCTTCATACAGAATAACCATGCCCTTTATCAGCTGGCTTACTTGATAGAACTGGAAAGAAAACACTGATTTGAAACAGTTTTGATGGAGAAGGTTGCAGTTTTCAGTAATGCAGACTTATGTTCTTCAAAAAGGAAAAGATCTGAATGTGAGCACACAAAATTCAAGTTTCATACATCTATAAAAAAAATCTAGAATATGCAGCAGCAAAGGAAAGGAAATGGGGGAGGAAAAAGCAAAGCAGAGGACCTAAAGAGCTATCTTAATTGAGTACCATCTTTTGTATGTTCTGCTTCCCCTTTCAGCTGGTTTGGTTTCTACTCCTTTGTTCTTTCTTCTCTGCCTCCCTCTTCTCATTTCTGTGATTATACCCACACCATGACCCCTAGTATTCATTCGTTTACTCCTGTTTGTATTTACCATTGTGCTCTGTTGATCTTCAGCTTCAGGTAAGTAGCATAGTTATTGTGAAATAACTAGAAGCAGGCAGTCTGTGGTGCTTTGGCTTCTTTGTAAAAGATGCCCAGGTGTGCATTTAGCATTGCAGTAAAGGTGAAATAGCTGATCCAGCCATAAAAGAAAATTTCATACCTGTATGGAAGTTCTTTCAGTTATTTTTACTCACAGAGGAGGAATTCCTGTTCAGATTATTAGTTCCTTTTCTATTGATCTCTGGGGAAGAGGATTCAGTTTTTAAGCCCTTTAAAATACTTCTTGTGATAGCTGACTAGAAAGTATATAAAATACTAGGATAAATGGCCATAATATGAGATGAAATATTGTGCCATACATTGAACTATGTATGAACTATATATACACTGAAGCATGCTTCTTAACCTTAGCATTCATATTGCTGATCCCTTTACTGTAATCTCCTGTTGGTTTAAAAATTAAAACATTAAAATAATAAACTTAAGACATAAGTATGAATATAAATAAGAATGTTGACTTGTAAAAATTTCTACAGTGTTTCCAACTGGCCCAGAATACACTATTATATCATTAAAAATTCTCTGGGGTTCAAAATAGGTTTTATTTATAAAGTAAAGGATTTAAATTGTTGTTAATATTTATTGTGAAATATACGAATTACTTTTCTTCCTTCTACATTATTTATGTTCCTCATCATTAAGAAATCTTTTTAACATTTTCAGGTAAAAATCTGCCTTGCCTTTAAAGAACAGTTAGAGAAAGTATTCTAAGGGTTTAATAATAAAAGTTTCATGATTGTAAAACTGCTTCAAAGTATTGCATGTGAAATTCATGTCAATAGTAAAAAGTTTATTCAAAAGTGCCTATTTGACATTATTTCAGAAGAGCTTTACAACATTTCATAGCATGGATAGATCAATGTTTTCTAGCACACTAACAAAGGAAGGAAAGTGATACAGTGCATTCTGTAACTCCCCAGATTATCTTCATCAAGCCACCTCCAACAGGTGTATAAATCACTCCATGGATGTGCCTTGCTTTTCATGAACAGCTTCCAAATGACAGACTGAGGCTGGATGTCTAATTTTCAAGAAGTAACATTAAATGAGATAAACCTCAGTAATTTTCCTTCTTTAAGTGGTGACAATAAAAGGAGGAGATTTAATAATTTTCCATTTCTTTAAAACAAAAGCAGCCTAGAGGAAACCTGTGTAAAACTGAGTTGCTAAAAATAATGAGTTGGCCTCATTTAAAGCAAACCATTAAATGGCAAGGGAAGATATCACCAGTTATGGGCTATGTGATTCTGTGATTTAAGGATTCTCACTGAGTGTGTTTATGTATTGTAATAACTATAAAACTTTATATCTTAGAATAATAATAATTATAAAACTTTATATCTGATATTTGGGGGTGTCTACACATAAATGAGTTTATGTTTATACATAAATGAAGACCTCACAGTTTCTTAGTTACTTGTAGTCCTTTGATAAAGTTTAGTTATTAAAAGTACATTTTCACTTTAACATGAATTTATTTTCATAAAATGTTTCCTTTCCCAGCTTTGCACTGAAGGCATTAACTGTGGAAGCCAGAAATCTCAGTGCCTTATCAATCCAAAGGAGATATTCTTTTTCTTGAGACTTGGTATTAGAATATTCTTTCTGAACACTGAAAGCACATGAAAAGACAGTCTCAACAAAGTTGTGCTGTGAGTGAGGTCTGAAGGAAACTGTAAAATAGTCCCAACATATGTTCAATTGACTTGAAGTACTTTGTTATTCAAAGAGCTATCTAAAACCTGAGGAGATGCTATTTATAATTGTTAAACTGAATGTAGGTGAAAACATCTGCAACACTTTCTTGAACTTAGTTGCTAATTAGTTGCTAATTATTTTCTAGTTACTTTCATTATGTTCTATGAAACATATTGTTTTCTTATGTTAGATTAGATTAGTCACTATGTATCAAGACATGCAATTTGAAAAGACCCCTTTCTGAACAAAGTGTACCAATTATGCTTCATTTTCCACTTTCCAATTTCAGTTTTCTTGAAAATTAAGTAGGGTTGCTTATAAAAACAATGAAACTGTTTGTCAGTTGTGTTTCTCTGAAAACTGTACTTTTAGTGGATGCCACTGGCATATCTGAAGAGTCTCATTACTAACAATGTAGTTCATTAAAGTTCCTGAAACTACATAAATGAGATTTAGCCAATGTGTAGTCTTTACAGAATATTTGAGATTAGGAGGAAAAATTTTCCAGTTATGAGATTTAGGTGGATGTAAACTTTGATAGGACCTAGTGCTAAACTCCATGTTCTTAAGTAGTTGAAGTCTTAGAAAGTACTTTTTGATTTCCAAGTAGCATTTGGTGTTACAGAATTACTTCCATGGCAGAGGTAGGTAAAGCTTATGATATAAGAAATTAAAGTCACATGTTAACAGATAATTTTATTATTATGGCAACTTACTTTAATGCCAGCTCTGGAGAGCAAACCAGCAGCTTAATTCACTACTTCCCAGGCCTTCAGCATAACATGTTAGCTAGCACTAGTCAGCTGATAAGGAATGTGGACCCCTGCAAATGGATTACTAAAACATAACTGCATTTTCTTCAGTCTGTACTTGAACTCTTCCTTTGCTTTTATGTGTCATAAGCATTCTTAGGAGAATGCAAAGGGTCGAGTGGGTGAGGCTCAGAAACTGATGTGTTTGTACAGAAAATGGAGCAGGAAAAACCTTTAAAAGCACTAGATACTGCCCTGGCTGACTGTTCTTGAGAGAAAACTTGAGTTCATTGCAGAAACAGTCAGAAGCTCGAACTGTTAGGATTCCTAGATGACTGTTCTAAACTGTGAGTCTTCATAAAACCACCACATCAGGCAGAAAATTGTGAGGGAGTAGCTCATTTCCTTCAAAAGGATTCAGATATTTATAAATCTGGGAAGAGTCCAGAATTAGACATTTCCTTGCCATTTCAATTTACAAACAAATGACGGGTCCCATAAAATATTTAACTATACTGAAAATGAGACATAGATGTGCAATATCTGTAGGAGGACAAGCTCTGTGATTTCTTTAAAACACTGCAAGCTAGACATCTGAAATATAGTAAGAAGTTCTAAATACTTGCATCAGAGCTGATGATAAAGAAATAAAAAAATATTTTATTGACTCCTCTATAGAAACAGATTGTGTTTTGCTATAGTCACTTCCTCAGAGAAAAACACAGCAGACTATGTCAGCAAAATGCTTGTGATGCACCTTATAGACTAAATGAGACAGTAGATGGAAACTATACAAAGGTATAGAGGTTAACCTATGATCAAGGTGTTGTTTCTGCAGATTGTAATAAATTTGGATATCCAGGGATCTCTGGATTTTTTGGGAAATTCCAGAGACAGGATCATGTCTCCCTTCATTGGTCTCTGCAGACAGGCAGTGAGTCTTTCTTCATCAGTCCTGTAGTCACAGAATCACAGAATCATTACGGTTGGCAAGGACCCTCAAGATCATCTAGTCCAACCGATAGCCCTACACTACTCTTACCCCTAAATCATCCCCTGAAGAAACACATCTAGCCTCTTCTTAAAAACCTCCAGGGATGGTGACTCCACCACCTCCCTGGGCAGCCTATTCCAATATCTAACCACTCTTTCAGTAAAGAAATTCTTCCTAATATCTAATCTAAACCTACCCTGGCTCAGCTTAAGCCCATTCCCTCTAGTCCTGTCACTAGTCACAAGGGAGAAGAGGCCAACACCCGCCTCCCTAGAATGGCCTTTCAAGTAGCTGAAAAGAGCGATAAGGTCTCCCCTCAGCCTCCTCTTCTCCAGGCTAAACAAGCCCAGCTCCCTAAGCCTCTCCTCATAAGGCCTGTTTTCCAGACCCCTGATTAGCTTAGTTGCCCTTCTCTGCACCCTCTCTAGTAGCTCAATGTCTTTCCTAAACTGCGGTGCCCAAAACTGCACACAGTACTTGAGGTGTGGCCTCACCAGTGCCAGGTACAGTGGCAAGATCACCTCCCTGCTCCTACTGGTCACACTATTCCTGATCTTTGTGTGAGTGACAGTTTTCAACCGTGTGTCAGTCTTTGCAGATGGATGTTGTGTCTCCCTTTGTCAGTCCTGCAGCCTTACAGGACAGATGGTCTTCAACCCTTTGTCAGCCTGAAAGGTGACCCAGCTCAGGGGGAGATACTGAGACTTAGCTTGCTAAGATCCCAGAGAGCTCCAATGAGCCTCACTTCAGGATCAGTATTTATAGGGTTGTAAGATGGTACCTTTCAACTGTGGCCACTAATTATGGCAGGTGAGTTTGGCTTTTCTTGAGGGAATATGATGACCTGTTGGCATCTTTCCAAAGACTTTGGGAGTTGAAAGAAAACAAAACTCCAGGGTCAGAAAATACCAGGGTCAGAAAGTACCAAGCTCTCCCTCTCTCAGCCACCTGCACCTATGGGCACCTTTCCATGCCACCTGTGCACTGCTGGTGCTGATTTTGCAGAGTGGCCTAAGGAGCAACTTTGCAAAGCAGCCCAAGGAAAGGGAAGGAAAAACAGCCTAGGCGCTATCTTCACAAAGCAGCCCAGGGAAAGGGGGGGTGTCAATATCACCACATTGGTAGATCTCTGTTCAGCCTGATTACTGTCTCTACATTTGTTTTCAATGCCTCAAACTTCATGCAGTAATTCTCAGGAGACCATGCTAACATGGAACAATTACTTGTGATTTGCTAAAATCCATAGATCTGTTCCTTAAACAGAAAACATAATATTTTTCTCTATTATCTTTGTTAGGGGAGAAGATTTTCCAAAACATGCACTTATTTATAGAAGCATTTTGATAAACACATTTCTGTGGAATTACAGCAAAGTTCAACTTTTTGGGTTATCCAAAAGTTTCCCTTGTAGTTGCAGGAACCAGGTCTTGGAACCCAGTTCAAACAGTTTTAAGGATCACTTCAGAACTATTTTAGGGTCTTTTTATATACTCTTGTTTTTTAGTTAGAAGATCAAGCTTTCAACCTTAATTAATTCATACTCATATGAAGTTCATACTCATATCCCCTGATGGGGATAGTGCCCTTTAGCTTAAGTAGAATTATCTCTTATTTTATAATCAGAACAAGTGAACTACTTTCCAGCTACTTTTGTAAGAGTCTGCATTCAGCAAATCAGTATCTTACCAGCTCTACTATGAGTTTAATATTCTTGCACAGGGGTGACTAGTATTAAACATGATACTTCAGATGAGCTCTTATTAGTGCCTCCTATATCATTAATCCTTTGCTTTTGGTCCTAAGAACCTCTCCCTAAATGAGTAGCAGTACCATGTTTCCCCTTGTCATTGTGACTGATCATACTCACTGTTCTCTTTAACCACACAAATATCCAGGCCTTTCTCATGCTTTTATTTCTTCCTGCCTGTTTAAATCCTGTCCTTATCCAAAGCTTCTCCTAGTATTGATCTCAGCATGGTTCATTGGGACTTTTCCTGATAATCTCATTAGTAGAAATATTTAGTAAATTTTAAGAGCAAGCTCATGAGTAACCCTTCTAGCAATTTCTCTCCAACTCATATTATCCTTTGAAGCACCATTTTAAAATTTCATTTTAATCACAGACCTCTGCAGTTTATTACATTTGTATGTGCTGTCATATCAGTTTTATTCAAATTAATTATGTTGCTTACCTTCACAGTTGTTGTAAAACACCATCAAAATGTATGCCTTTCTGCTTACCTGCATGTGTTTCAGCATTCATTCATGAAATCTTTTACTAGTACAGAAGTCTGATCAGCTGTTCTGTGCATTCTTGGGTTCCTTTTTCCTTTTCTGAAAAATTTATAATACAGAATCACAGAACCATAGAATATTCTAAGTTGGAAGGGACCCACAAGGTTCATCAACTCCAATTCCTGTTCATGCACAGGACAACCCCAAAGTCACACTATGTGTCTAAGAGCATTGTCCAAATGCTTCCTGAATTCTGTAAGAGTTGGTGCCATGGCTGCATCCCTGGGGAGCCTGTTCCAATGCTCTACCACTCTGTGGGTGAAGAACCTTTGCCTAATACCTAACCTGAACCCAATCTCTTTCTGAATTAGTTAATTAAACATGTTACCTGATTAGTCAATATGTGATGTATCTATCTTTAGAGAAATCTTTTTGGCAGAAAACTCTGGTGGTAAAACATATCAAAACATACCAGAATTTCATCAGGTACCAGATAAGCCTCAGGCAGAACCCTTTACTGAGTGGTTTTGTAGAGGTAATGACTCAAAGACAGGGAATTACTGCTGATTAGTAATTCCTTTTAGACTTATGCCACTGTAAAACAGTCTTGAATAAACAGAATTGATGAGGACAAACATCTTAGAGATTATTTCAGATGATTTTGTTTTAATTTTAATGTTTTCCTGCTTTTAAGGCCTGTTTTATGTTAAATAAAGCACATTATTCCAGGATAGGTTAATACAATATTTTGGTAACAGCTATAAGAGGTATGATCCACCATTAAATTTTACTTAATATAAGCAACTGAGTCACTTTCACATCATCAAGATTTCTAAATATAATTAATTAATACAGTACAAAATGTCCTGTTTCTTAGGACTTCTCTGGAAATACAATGGGATATCATACCCTGTACTAGTTTTATTATGTATTTTTTCCCTGCATTAGTATTCTGCAGAGCTTGATTTCTGAGGTGTTTTTAGTAGCCTACATACTGAATAGTTAGCTCTACTTTGGTTTTCTTCAGTTCATTCTCAGAGTATGGTGATTATTTCTATTACTGAAACGTAGTAACTTGAAAGCTCAAAAGGAAAAATATTATTCAAGAGAATACTGAAATAGTCCTAAAAATCAGAAGAGAGTGCAAAATACTAGTTCACTTATATGCTACCAGAACAAATTAAGATGTTGTGTGCATTTCAGTTTCTGAGGCTTGCTTAACATGGTTCAATCTGTGGAAGAGATCCTGATCTCAGTTAACAGAATTACACACAGAATCACAGAATCATTACGGTTGGAAAGGACCCTCAAGATCATCTAGTCCAACCGATAGCCCTACACTACTCTTACCCCTAAATCATCCCCTGAAGAAACACATCTAGCCTCTTAAAAACCTCCAGGGATGGTGACTCCACCACCTCCCTGGGCAGCCTATTCCAATATCTAACCACTCTTTCAGTAAAGAAATTCTTCCTAATATCTAATCTAAACCTACCCTGGCTCAGCTTAAGCCCATTCCCTCTAGTCCTGTCACTAGTCACAAGGGAGAAGAGGCCAACACCCGCCTCCCTAGAATGGCCTTTCAAGTAGCTGAAAAGAGCGATAAGGTCTCCCCTCAGCCTCCTCTTCTCCAGGCTAAACAAGCCCAGCTNGTCCTTCTCTGCTGGGGAGCTCTCCAGCCACACCTTCCCGAGCCTATAGCACTGCTGGGGGTTGTTACAGCCCAAATGCAGGACTCTACATTTAGCCTTATTAAAACTCATCCCATTGGTCTCTGCCCATCTATACAGCCTATCTAGGTCCCTCTGCAGAACCTGCCTACCCTCAAGCAGATCCGACACTCCCACCCAGCTTAGTGTCATCTGCAAACTTACTAAGGGTGCACTCTATCCCCTCCTCCAAGCCATCAATAAAGATGTTGAACAGGAGAGGCCCCAACACTGACCCCTGAGGGACACCACTCGTGACCGGCCGCCAACCAGACTTGACTCCATTGAGCACAACCCTCTGGACTTGGCCATCCAACCAGTTTTTGATCCAGCCAAGGGTGTGCTCATCCAAGCCACGAGCAGCCAGTTTCTCAAGGAGAATGCTGTGGGAAACTGTGTCAAATGCCTTGCTAAAGTCAAGGTAGACAACATCCACAGCCCTTCCTTCATCTTCTAAATTACTCTTGGTTTATGCTGGCTTTTCCAAGAAAAGAATTCTCATCTGTCACTGCATACATGCTGTATATATACAAATATACATCTCTCCTTGCTAAAATGTTTTAGGCTTACTCTCTTGTATGGTTGGAGCCAGAAGAAACTTCCTTGCCTATAAAACCACAGGGAAAAAAGTTTTCCTTGTTTATCTGTTCCCCAAAATAATTACATGTTAAACTGGCTTTCATCTCCTCATGTTATATCTGCTATGTGTTTGCTATTCTTCCACACTGTGTGTGAACTTCTATTTACATTCCCATTTTCACCATTTTTGATAAACTCACCTCTTCACCACAAGATAAAACTACGCACACAGAAACACTCAGCACACTCCACTTCTGCAGATAGTCTTGTAGTTCCAAATCTGCAGTGGTGCTCTGTGTCCTGCTGGAACTGGAGCACTCCCTGTTTTCTGTAATATTTTTCCCTTTTTGGTGAAGAAACATAGAATCATAGGATTCTCAGAGTTGGAAGGGACCTCAAAGATCATCTAGTTCCAACCCCCCTGCCTGGCAGGGACACCATCCACTAGATCAGGTTGCCCACGGCCCCATCAAGCCTTGTCTTAAAAGCTTCCAGGGATGAGGCTTCCACAACCTCTCTGGGCAACCTGTTCCACTGTCTAACCTCCCTCATAGTGAAGAACTTCCTCCTAATATCCAAATTAAACCTACCCTCCTCTAGCTTACACCCATTTCCCCTGGTTCTATCACTGTCTGACATCCTAAAAAGTCCCTCACCAGCTTTCTTGTAGCCCCCTTCAGATACTGGAAGGCTAAAAGAAGGTCTCCTTGGAGCCTTCTCCTCTGCAGACTGAACAACCCCAACTCTCTCAGCCTGTCCTCAGAGGAGAGGTGCTCCAGTCCTCTGATCATTCTCGTGGCCCTTCTCTGGACTCGCTCCAGCACCCCCATATCCCTCTTGTAATAGGGGCTCCAGAACTGGACGCAGTATTCCAGGTGGGGTCTCACGAGTGCAGAGTATGAAGCAGGCTAACATCCTGAGCTCTACTGAGTTGACATCATTACTGATGAATGCAAGTGGCAAACTCAACATTTCTGACTGATAGCTTAAATATATTCAGCAAGACTAACTTGCTCTTTCAACACTGTAGTCTCCCTGTTCTTTCCAACAATTGCTTTAATCATGCTGTGTATTTCTTAAAAGCAATGATCTTTCTAAAAGCAGGAATCTGTTAAGTGTTGCAGAAATTGCATTACTTTGAGCTTATTGACCCAAATGAACCTAACTGGAACAGTGTAACAAGTATTTCTGGTAAGCTGAGTTCATTGTTTTGAACATCAGCATTTGTGGTGCTAATAATGTCAGTTTTCCTACTACTGATTAATTAATATTCCATATCAGACTTCCACATAGCCTTAACAGGTAATCAACAAAAACTCTCTTCTCTGTAACTAATAATTTGACATGAAAGTTTGGAGTTTTCCTTTATTTCTTTTACAACTGTATAAAATGAATGAGGCACATCTTCTATATAGCAATTGCAAAAACATGCTAGGTTATGTTTATTCTTTTCTTTGTGTTGGCAGTTGTTTAATGTGATGTTTCAAAAGACTGAAAATTTACATTTTCAATGTGGTTGAGAGCAAATATTTTTTAAGATGAAAGAGGATTCTGGGAAGGAGTGGCTGTCTTCTCATAACTGAACAAGTTACAGACTTTCCAAAGCAGTACTTACCTTTATCAAAAAGTGATGAAAAATTTCAATTCTTAGAAAACTAGAAATATAGTCTGTGATATAAATAGTCTGTTCAATTCTGTCTCCCCAGTCTGTGTTTTGTTTTTAATGAAGCGGGAATACAGGGCAGAAGGTGTTTTTTGCAGACAGAAACCCCATGGCAAATAGCAACACAGGCTGTGAAGACAATTCATTGCCTGATAGGGGGAATAAACAGAGTGTTTAGTTGGATTGCATCAGATTCTGCAATAGTATTTGCTTTTCAAAGCCTTCTATGTATTATGGAGCTACTGTGGTTTAGATATTAAAGTTACCATCAAAAGTATAATCAAATACTTTACAACCATGACAGTATCACAGGAGAACAGAAAAGATTGTATTCCAAAGTAAGAGAATCTTTCAGCATAACTTTTTCTTTCTTGTTTGTATGAAAGACTTGAATTCAATGTCATTTAAATCTGGTTTTCAATTTTACACCTCTGGAGATCATCTAGTCCAATACCTTGCTGAAAGTAGGTTCAGCTATAGCAGGCTTCTCAAGGCTGTGTCTAGTCAGGTTTTGACCATCCTCAAGGATGGAGACTCACAACATCTCTGGGCAACATTCTCCAGTATTCAATCACCTTTACTGTATGTTTGGGCTGTTTTTTTTTTCTTTTTCTGATCTCTTATTAGAACCATGAGACAGAGGAGCTGAGCATTATGACAGGAATGTTCTCTTTCTCCTTCTCCCTTATAAGTCTCATGTAAGTAGTTGAGTATTAGCACTTCCATTTCTGTGGTTTAAATCAGTAGCATAAAGAATCTTATTGTACACTAACTGTACAAATTTATAATTACCTGAAACCATCTAGAATATCATCTCTTCAGGTACCTACTTACACAGCTTTGAAGCCAAATGAATATCTAGTGCACTCCTACAAAAATAGATGAGGCAAACTCAAAAATTAATTTGTCTTGATTTCAACTGGGAAATAAGCAGAAGCAAGTCAATTAGAAGCAGAAATCTCATATTCATGCCAATGCAGCTACCTAAGAACATCTGATAAGAATATTCATTATCCAAGCAACAGACCTTCAACTACAAAATTATTCATGAGCTATCAGTGTGTCTGGAAAGACACAACCTACCTGCAAAGCTGAAGAACTCCTCATATGCAGGATGCATAATACTGTTTGTACTAAAGCAAAAAACAGCTGAGTACCTAGGCTTCAGTGGGGAAGCCAGTATCCTCTGGAGTTTGATTCACTAGAAATGATGCAGATGGCTTTTCTCTTCTTTTTTTAAGATTAATATGAACAGGTATATTGCATGACCAAATCATAACACTTAGATAGGTACATGTGACCATCACAGCAGTTCTGGGTTTTTGCTTAGTTTCAAGGTGAATGGTTTCCAACTGCATTCCATAATGGCTTATTTTTAACTTTAAATCTTTTAATTTCCACATTTTCATCTTCCACTTCTATAAAGAGAAAGGAAAGTTTCTGTTTTAAGCCTCTGACTATGAGAAGTGACATTATACAGCAGGCTGAAAATCTCTGCTCCTCAGCTCCATTGCTGAGGGCCCACATGCTGCTCGGTGTGGTCACCTCTTGGACTTTGTCTCTGAGGATCTTTCAGTGTGTTTGCCTCTGTGCTGGGGTTGCTGATGGTATCACTCTGTACTGAGCCTGGCTGGGATGGAGTTACTCACATAGTAGGTGGTATGTTGCTCTGAGTTAGATTCATGACCAAAAAAATGGTGGTAACATACCACTATTTTGGCTATTGCTGAACAGTGTGTACACAGCATCAAGGTCTTCTCTTCTCTCTTTCATCTCCAGCAAGTAGAGTGGTGGTGTGCAGAAACTTGGGAGGAGACACAACCAGGCAAGTGACCTGAACTAACAAAAGAGATATTCCATGCCATATAAGGTCCTGCTCAGCAGGAAAATGGAGAGGAGAGAGTTTTAGTTAAGGTTAGTTACCTTTTGCTTGGGACCTGGCTGTCCACTCACCTGCCCATAGGAAGAGGTGAGTGATTGCCATTGCATCACTTCTTATGTTTTGGTTTTTTTTTCCTTCCACTTCCATTTATTTAATTACTTTAATCTTGACCCATGAGCTTTTTTGCTTTTACTCTTCCTTTCATTGCCCCCTGTCCCACTAGGGATGGTTGGTGGGCAGGTGTGTTGTGCTTAGCTACCTACCAGGGTTAACCACAACACACTGCGGGCCAACTGTGGTTCCATAATTGAGTAAGGCTGGTGAGACCTGCCCAAGAAGAGTCACTCAGGCCATTTCCCCATCTCAGGGATAGCCAAATTGCTCTCATGTGGTAGTACTACAGGCCAAAGCTGGATGTGCCTGGATCTGAGTATAAAGAAGGTCTAAAGCTCATTATAACTTCCCTCACTACATTAAAAATTTAAAAAAAGTTAAAATCTCAAAAGATAATTATATTTCAAAATATAATCTCTTTAAGAAACCACACACAGAACTGAGTGTCAAGATGAATTTTCCCAGGAAACTCCATATGAATTAGGAAAGGACCAACCAGTCACTACAGTAAAGATAACATTAGCATGTCTCCACCAGGAGTGAAAGATGGAAAAGTATTTTGGTAAATATGTGCAATAGGAAGTATTTATAAAAGCTACACTAGAAACACACTCTAAAATATCCTTTAACTTTGCATTCTCGACTGAAATAAAGACAGAACTTCCCAAAAGAACAGAAACTCAAACCCTTGGAAAACAGGATGAGGCTTAAGAAGAACCTCCAGTGAAGGAGAAGCAAAGGGTGACTAGTCCAAAGTGAGATTTCCAAAACCTTATACATTATGCCTATACACTGAGAGACACAAATTCTCTCACACCACTGGCACTCATAGCACTTTCTTGGAGCTGTGCAGGTATTTGATTTGAGTAAGCAGAAGTCTACAGAGCCCTGAGGCGTGGGTCCTACTGATTTAGGAGTTAGCTTTCTGTCATGTGACTACTGAATCTTAAGAAATGAATAGGTATACTTAAAACAATACCATTTTTAGTCAAATCATACCTCATTTACTCCCAAATTAACAGCATCTCACAGTGTTAATAAGAGGTATGCAATGAATGCAACTTATGGTCTAGCTACAAATAAGACATGAAACACCACTTCTCTTCCAAGAAAATAAGAAGACTGCCACCAGAAGACTGACTGACAAACCAGCTATAGTATTTCCCCTATTTCTGCTTGGAATTTCATCTATCAGAAAACAGCAGTTCAACTACAATGTTTACATATGTGCACATCCACTTTAGGGGAAGTTATTATTTACTTGAGTTTTTGTGTGATTTAAAACTATATAAATCAAACAATCTGTTTTCCTCTCTTTTGCTCTTCTTCTGACTAGAATAATACCATGAATGACTATGTCACAGGGCTGTCTGTTGAAGAGACACTTCCTTGATTTCTCATTCTGTAATTCCTCTTCCTCTGCTGTACCATTACTGGGAAAAATAACACCCAGTGACAGATAGACACATGCCTAAAATACAGACATAAGATGATAATCAGGATCCACTGAAGTCACTGACAAAAGTCTCATGGTATTCAAAAGTACCAGAAAATACTTTGTAGGGATGCAAACCTGGTAACCAGGTTACAGCATGGGAGTACATAGCAAAGGGTAGATGGGATTTTAAACAATGGTCTTCTGGGTTTAGGTATCAATTTGTTAAGTCTTTCCTCTACCAAAAGCTTAAAGGTAAGCCCGTGTTGAAGTGCTGCCTTAACAGGTATTCAAAGCAGCTGTAATGTACCAGCTGATACATAAGCAAAATGAATCTATGCAAAGGCTGATGGTGGCTGAAGCAGGGAGATGTGATTCACCTCACATGTAGTCAAGGTCAGCTCCTGTGTTAGAAATCCTTTGATGATTCAAATAGCTGGTTCAAAACATTTCTCTTTGATACAGAGTGTCACAGACCCTGTACAGACTGCCAAAAACCCACTAGCTTGGACCAGCATGAGCAAGGTGGCAAGAACAGGGCCTAGGGAATGGCACAGCTACTAACCAACTCTCCTACCTGTGGATTAACAACGTAGAGCCACATCAGTGGAGGCTTGTTTGGCTGCTCTAGCTCTCCCAAGCTGCATGTCTCCACATATGCTGTGCATGCTGTGCACTACATCAGCGATGCCGTGTGGTTTCTTACCATCATTTCCATCAGCTGGGTGATGCTGCATTGTTTATGTCACAGAGGAATTTCTCTTGCTGAAATGTGTTAGGTTTGAACTAAATATTAGGAATTGATTTTGTCTGGTTAAATTTTTTTAACAGCAGCTATGAGAAACCAGTTTTGCATTACCTACTGCTCCAAGTTATCTTGGCTGTGGGTCAGCAGATAGCATCAGTGGAACTAAGAGAAGGAGCTGACCCACCTCTACACTACAGCAATATTCATAAATGAGTGAATATTTTCTGAAAGCATATTCTACCTCACCTTTGTCAAAAGTGAGAATGTCAAAGTTTTGTCATATACTGGCTCTTTCCTGGCCCAGTGAAGCGGAAATAAGCAAAACACCCACCCGAAGAAGAAACAAACAAGCAAACAAACAAACCAAACCAAAACCAAACAACCAAGAAACCCCTCACATGATGAAATTAGAACAAAAATGTAATGTTTCTGCCATGGTGTATGTATACAACAGGACAGGAAATGATACAGTACTTTAATCTGTATTGTCTATATAAAACATTTATTTTTAAGCTCTATAATGGTATTATAGAAATACATAGAATATTTTATAGAGTGTATTTTAGTGTACTCACTGTGAAAATAACACATTTATTGAGACAGGTATTCTTATGTCCAAATGTTTTAAATATATGTACTTCTTTGCCTTGCAGTATTATATTACTCTGAAAAACAAAATATCAATGTTTTTTTCTTTTCTCCTCACCAAAATCTTCTCATTCAGATTTCCCTGGGTCATCTAGGGTGCTCACTGCTGTGAGATAGTTTATAAAAACCATGAAAAGTACTTAGATTTGTAGATTTCCTAGATTTGTTTGCATTCATGTCTAGTGCACATCGCTTGCCGTTCAATTCTCCAAGTGCCTTCTTCGTAAGTACAGTGACATATAGTGCACTCATCCGTTTTCACCTCCCGGCCTGCTGGAATGACAGTGGTTTCTGCAAAGCAGTTGGGGCCTAAAAAAAGAAGAGAGTTTATTATGCAAGACCCATATCACACTGCAATCCAGCATAGTTCAGTTTTAGACTCAAGCACAGAAAACCTAACACAAAGTAAGGAACACTGGACACGTTTCAACAAACGTGAGCACGGAACGCAAAGAATACCAGCAGCAAAAAGAGCAAAGACTCTGCCCTCCAGTGTGGCTGGATGTTTTCAGCAGGGACTGTCCTCTCCTCTGCAGGGGAAGTGCAATAATGACTTTCTGTCAAACCTGCATCTGTGACATAGACCTGGGCACTAACTGATGCAGATGAACACAGATTTAAGCTAGAGAAAAAGTCAGCTACTGATAACGCAATGGTGCTACTGTAGGCTTAGAGAGAGACGATTGTAATTGTTACTGCTTTTTCGTCCACTGCATTGTATTTTCTGTAGTAATCAAAGTATCAGATTAGTTTATTTTCCATTTCAAGAGAAAACAGTGCTTTTCCAGTAGAATGGAACAGCTCTAGCCTCTTCTGAATGCAGGTGCTTTCCGTGCATAAAATGAAATACTCCGTTTTATGAAAGTCAGCAGGTCTACCAAGACCCCTTTTCATCGTACACCAAAAAAACTTCATTTCCAAGGACAAGGCAGGAGAACAACCCACCAGCACAATGTTCACCAGACCAATCTAGTTCTGTCAAAAGCTGACATCCTTGCATCTCTCTGTCACGGAAGGCTCTGAATGCTGTATTATTTACAGTTTAAGTCTACTTCTGCATTGAAAACCCATATGCGCTTGCAGAGCAGCACTAAACCCTACCAGTCATTGCCTATTTATACATGGTCATGTCCTCAGGGGAACTTGGCTCTTCCATTCACTAAGCACACACAAGAGCTACCCAGGCAGAGCCTGGCCACTCGACAGCACTTTGGTACCATTATCCATTAGACTAGGATGTACAGTAGGGGCCAGCACATATTGATCTGATACAGCTGAAACCCTTGAAAGAATATGGGTGTGCGACTGTCAACCTGTTTGCCACCCAAGTACATAAACCACAGATGATGCCCAGTTTTCCATTGCCATGGGCCTACCTAAGCCAAACAGTATGGCTGCTTCTTCTAAAGGAATGTATTCTTTTAAGTGCTTCCTCTGAAACCCAAAGGTAGGGGCATACTGCACATTTTAAAGCACAAACCAAATAATTCACAAAGCAGTTTCAATAGTTATCGCTTTGGATCAGGATGTGTTTGTGTACTGACACATCAGCCTGAGGATTAGATGTCAAACTGACAATAATGAAGGAATTCCCTCACTGAAGAGTCACCCTCTAGAAAAGAAAGACTGCAACACTTGCAAAAATGTGCTTCACCAAGTCATACCCACTAATCCTCTAAATATTTAAGCCAGAATTTTGTATCAGGACTGACTGCTGACAAGTATCTTTAACTAATATGTGGCTTCTTCCATAGTGTTGGGTGACTTTTCCCCATTTAAGGCCTTGGATGCAGAATGGATTGCAAAATACAGCATATCTTATGTAAAATTACCCATTTCACTAACCTAACGTTACTGTGACACTTTAGTGTTTGCAGCCCCCTGCAGCTGTCCATGGCTGGACAACACGGGAAGAAGGCCTTTGGGGTGAAAGACATGCTCCTGGGTTCCACTGCACACTTAGCTGGGTACACTGTGCTCTAGCTTCCAACTAAGATAAAGCAATGTTATTATCTATGCTGTCCTTGGTGGAACTTCAAAAGATTTCAACTATAATCTATATACTTCTGTTTCAGTAAAATACAATATTCTTCTTGCACCTAATAAACTTTCATCTCAAGATGGATTCATCTGCACATTAGGTAAAGATACCTGAATATTTTGCACGCTGAATGAAACCTACAAGACCACTTGAAATTTAAACATTGTGTAAAAGGCACAAGAGGAACAGAAGTGATGTCAATCTGCTGTGCAGGATTTATTTCAGGCTGGTAAAGTAAACATTACAGGCTATACTTGGTTATAAAAACCAACCAGGGAAAGAAGTAAAAACAGTGCAACACACATAATATAATTCACTAGGATTCTGACTGTAAAGGCCTCCATTCACAAGCAGCAGCACCTTAATGCCACACATGATGAGTCCTTCTTACAGAATCACAGAATGTTAGGAGTTGGAAGGGACCTTGAAAGATCATCTAGTCCAAACCCCCTGCTGCAGCAGGATTCCCTAGACCAGGTCACACAGAGGCGTGTCCAGACAGGTTTTGAATACCTCCATAGAAGGAGACTCTCCAACCTCTCTGGGCAGTCGGTGCCAGTGCTCTTGCACCTCAACTGGGAAAATATTTTTTGTTGTATTCACAAAGAACCTCCTATGCTTCAGCTTACAACCACTGCCCCTTGTGCTGCCATTGGGCTTCACTGAGAAGAGCCTGACCCCATCCTCCTGACACTCACCCTTCACATATTTGAAAGCATAAATGAGGTCACTGGTTATTAAATGTAAAGATACAAGAAGTTAGCCCCAAACTACTTAACATGTGGGGAAGTCACCGAATTGGCAAATCCACAGAAGAGCAATAACCATCTACTTGAGAAAGGGACCCTACAAAAACAAACGACAGCAACTAGTATTTTTTCAGTATTTTTTTGTAGAAAATTGCCTATTTTCCAGTTCTGCATTTGCACTCATCAGTACTGTACCTGAAAATCCTCCAGAGTACTTAGACTGGTAATAGTCAACTGGCATCCTTGCCTCATTTTTTTCTTTGCAACAGTGTGTGTCCGCAATATTGTCGTTAATGTCATAGAAAAGGTCATCAGTGAAAAGTCTGAACTGACTGTGTTACTGCAACAGCATGCACATAAATGTCAGTACAATACAGTGTCCAAACACGGGAAATTAATTCTACAGTTCTGCTTTTATTATTTCCCCAAACCCTCAGACTTCTAGAGAAAAAACAGCCTGAGCTTTGCCCCAAACCTCATTCAGTTTTGAAGCCGTATGAACTAGTCCTGCACTTGGTGTCCTGTGGCTCCCTTCCCAACAAGTAGGCAACGCTTATACCTTTCCATTTCCTCCAAGGAGCAGTCACAGAAGCCAGACTTGCATGGCTGGACTGGCCAGAGGTGACCAGCCTGCAGTGACAGGGGATACAAGGGGTGGCAGCTATGGGGCCCTGGGTGCACCTGTGCCTCTAGCAGCCCTTCCCCAGCCCCTGCCAGTTAGATGTATGGTGCTGATGAAGCAGCTCATGATCTGATTCTCTGTCTGCCTAAAAGGACAGTGGGGAAACTGAGGAATCAAAGATCCCAGGCAGACAGTTGGGCAAGAAGGCAGAGCAGGCACACAAAGACTGGTGTTAGATTCAAGAATGTCATTTCCTCACTCTCCCTTTGCAGAGGGAGGCAGAAACCTGTGTCTTTTCCACACACCAGAGTGGCATGACATGCCCTCAAGGCATGGCATTTGCTGAAGCTACCGCTTCACTTATATATTGATTTAGCAAGATTTTCAGCTTCCTATCACAAAGGGTGAACCATTTTTCAGATTTTAAGTAGCTGCCAAAATTACCTGACTTAGCTCACGAAAAGCATTTCCAAGTAAATCAGGGCTGGTCCAAGTTCAAAGCGGTAGTGAGCTTTCTGACTAGATGTTGCTGCTGGAGGAGCAGTGAATCTCTTCTCCTTTATCTACAAAGCAGGTTGCCTGCTTTCTGAGCTCCTTCCTGCTTGGTAACACCATTACTCTGCCCAGTGTTAGCACCTGATACTTGTTCACTACAGCAGTGGCTGTACTGAAGTGAGCCTGTTCGATCTATGGAATAAACCTCCTGGGCCCCATCCCCAACTGTATACACTTAAAACAGCTCTAAGGAAGTCAGCAGTGCTGCACATCTCCACAGCAGATGAAGATCTTGCCCTCTCACTCTTACAGCTGGCAGAAAATTCAATATGACATATTGTATCAATTCCAAGTGCAGTCTGAAATCTACCATGACATCATTTGTTTTCCTAAAGCATCTACTGGTGCTGACAGACTCCTCTTGAGCCACACCATTCTGGTATCAGCAGAGATCTCTTTCCTACGGCTAAAGCACAGTTGCTGCTGTCTCAGTGATGTCTCAAAACAGCAAACTCTGCAAATCCTCCTTTCAGAGGTCTTTTCCAACCATAAAAATTCTATGATTCTCACACTGAGCACCAGACTGGCATGCAGCTCTTGGCTTCCCTGCATCTGAAACTTGAATCTTAGCTTCCAAATGCAACACTTCTACTGGGTAATGGAACTAGGAAGGCATATTTGGTGGTTAATTCATTAGAAGTTTATAACAGGATCCTTGCCTCTTAGATGCTTAAAAACTAAAAAACTTTAAAAACATTATTGGGGTAAATGCTGTTATTGTTATTTTTCCAAAGTCACTATGCTGGTTCTGTGAACAGTTCCTAATGATTTCTATGTTATGCTTCACTGTTGACAAATGCAACAATCTAATTAAAATGCAAATTCTACATCTCAGAAGAAACCAGCCAATGCCATCAACAGAGAATGCCCAAGCCACTCACCTACAGAAGCAATAGCACCTGTAACCTTGACAACCTCAAAGAGGCTTTCTGAAGCTTCTCCTCCTCCTTCCACAACACCACAGCCGCAGGCTACAGAGTTGTGCTGAATTCCTCAGCAGCCTGCCCCTGCTTTTACAGGGGCACCTGTTCTGATCAGTTCAAAAATGTAAGATACAGCAATTTGGTAAATCATGTTTTAATCAACTGCTTTCATCATGTGTTACACCAAACTATGGACAAAACCCAGTCTGTTCAACTGCAAAATTAATGTGTTTGCCCACAGAATAAGTGATGTCAAATTTTTGCCAATTAGAACTACAGTGACAACCTCTGTGATATAACACTGCTGTAAGAGTGCTTTGGGCTCTGGGTTATACTAAACTCCCTAATAGCTGCCCTTTGAATATCTCCTTGCAACAGTCAGACAGGTCACTTCCAAGGTACCTGACAGCAGTCCAGTCTACCCTGACAGTTTTATGGCATTGATCATTGTGGCACTGGAGCACTTTGTAAATGACATAACCTCAACATTTAGCTTAGTTCCTTTTTTTTTTCTTTAAAATTTTAATTTACTTTTGGTTTCTTTTTTCAGATTTCCTGGAGAAATTTCCAACTCTTGCAAGAAGAAAAGACAGATCCTACACTTCACCCTTGAAGTCTTGAGAACCATGACACTATAGAAGAAATATCTGTGCTAGTGAGCAGCCAAAGCTGCATACAGCAGCCAAAAGGAGATGCATGGAGAAATATATGGGGACAGAGCAAGCACACATACTCAGCTTCCAGGGCTTTCTGAATCAGAGACTTTGGAAATGGTTCCTGTGTGCTGAGCTAATGGAGTTAATGAATGGAGTTCATAGATTTCTTTGTGATTAACCTCTCCAACATCCTGCTAAACCCACATAAACAGTGCTCAGTGGCAAGGAGGTCCACAGCTCTTGTGCACAGGGTAGAACAGTTTTCCGTTGTCTGATGCTTTCCAGCTGCTACCTTAACTTGGTATCCCCAAATCCTCATGGTGGATGAGAAATTAACAACTACCCTCCTTTGCTGTGCCATTCATGAACTTATAGACCTGTATCACACTTCCCTTCCCTCTAATCCCCTCACCTGCAGCCTCATGAGGCTGGTTCTGCACCCCCACGATCCCTGCTTACCTCCCCAGGCCTCTCCCAGTTCTGCAAACTCCTTTTTGGGCTGTGAGGACCAGACCTGTACATCACACATAAATTGTAGAAACACCATGGAGTTGGTTTCCCTCCTGCTTCCTGACATTTGCCTTTCTGTTGTGACCACAGACAAAAAAGTTGAGCTGGTATTTTCCTAACACTATGAATTTTATACCAGATAGAAATCTTACAGAAAGAAACATTTAATTAGACACAAAGTCCAATCTGCTGCTGCCTATCTGCATGACAAAAAAGTTTCACTTTCCAGCAATGCCACTTGACAGTCTTCCCCGTACAGCAAGAGCCTTCCTGTTGTTCAGTAGTTTCAGGAACATGCCAGGGAAAGTGAAGCCTTCCCTCCCACCTTTCAAATCTTTCTTCTTTCTGACGTTCTGAAACTTCCTCCAGGATTTACTGCTGATGCCCAAGAGACTAATGAAACACTGAGCTGCAAGAAGATGCAGACAAGCTTCCTGCCTGCATTTCAAGCTGTCTGATGCTGCAGATGACCTGGGATGCCACAACACAAACCCAAGAAATTTACACTGGGCAACCAGGACTACCAAGGACCAAACCACGGGTAAAGAATAGCTGCACCTACCTCCCTGTGCACTGGGACAAAGTTCCTTACACACCTGCTGAGATATTTGAGATGGGTTTCAAAATGTGCTAACACAGCAGGGTGAGACAAAATAAGGCTGCTCTGTCATATAACAGAGCAGGAGCAAGACTTTTGAGATGCAGGCATTACCCCTCTCATCCCTCTCAAATCTAATCACTTGCTCTGGAGATGACATCAGTACCTACTTTGTGCCCTTTCAATCTCTAATCTCTTCTACAGAGCCTGTATCTCCCTGACTTGATTCTGTTTCCCTCTCATGTGGATATATATATGTAATATGTCTATCTCCTGTGAAATGTCAGCTCAGAAGATAAAGCACAAAAAACAGCTGTGGCAAAAGTAGTCTGTGACTAGGATTACAGTAGACTCTCATTCTCTCACAAAAATTAGTTCATCACCCCTGCTGCTGTCACGATTCTGACTGCTCCCAATACAATGCAACCCTTTACTTGCCTCAGTACCTTTGGATGCTACTGAACCAAGTCCAAAACAGAGTTTTCAATTACAGAAGAAGGATTCAGGCAGACTCAATTTTAAAAGTAATTTGGGACCCTGAAGAGCCAACCAGGTATTATTTCTGTGGTTTATCAAGACCTTGAGATACTGGCAGCCAGAGAACAATGGCACATATCCTAACAGACTTCCAGTAGATGTGTTTATATATGAAAGGGGGAAGAAAGAGATAAGTATTCATCCATTTTGTGATTTTATCTAGCTGCTATGGGAAAAAAAAAGGTAGCATGTGTATTGTGCTACCTTTCATGAAAGCAGCTTTTTGTTCATGCTAGGTAGAGCCTCAGTGCTTTTAAGCATAACAAACCCCCTCCCCTCTGTTAGGGTCATGTTTTGTCAGATGCACAGGGAACTGACAGATTGGAAGAAAATCTGCCAAGGGCAAAATAATTAAAAATAACATTTTGCCACCTAATTTAGAAGAATGGGTGTAGCAGCATCTGCGTTAAGTGAACACACAGAAGAAAGCTCAGTGAAGTTCTCCTGTAATTAAATGGGGTGATCATGTCCTCAGAGGCACTGCTGTGACAACGTGGGTATCAAAGCTCCAGCATCTACTGTAGCCTAGGCATGCCTGTGTGTATGTGGGCACGTGCTTTAACCCAGAAGATAAAACAAGCTATAACCTTACTTAGAGCTGAGTTTTAAAATTCTGCTCATGAGACTCACAAGCCCTGATTAGGATTAAGTTCTGTTGGTTTACTTTTTCATTTATCATGTCTGATACCACTACTGATTAATGTTTTGTTCTAACCCTAGCCCTAGAAATTGGAGGAATGTCCAAAAATCCCACAGGACAAAAAACAAAGCCACCACAGCCACTGGACTGATCCTTTCCATCACAGCTTCTTCTCAGCTCCAATTCTCCATTGCCTTGCACTCTGCAGTGACTTTAGCATCCCTGGAATGACAGTGCCAAACACTACTGAAACCAAGGCTGCACAATTACTTCTGCACAGGTAGAAACTGCTTGCAGGAAGGGAGCAGTCCATAATCTTGCTGCTGCCACTGTCCCCTTGGATTTTCCTGTGTATTCAGAGAGCACAATTTCAGATATCTGCTTTTTGTATACCAAACAAAAAGAAGCAAGGGAACATCGAACACTGCACAATTCAATACTGCATGAGGCAAACAGAAAGCCTCAGAGCATAAAAGGGCCCAATTAAATAGGAGGCTTGAGTGCCATAAAAAGAAAGTACATCAAACAACTTCCTTTATCAGAGAAAATATAGACAGACTTGAATACTCTACTTAAAATGATTTTCAAAAGTTCTACAACTTGTAAAGGGATATTGTGTTCCACCCAGAAACGGCACCAATTAGACATGAGCTGAATACTTTGTGTGTCTCATGGAAAATTATTACATAAACACTTAGAAGCCAGCAGGCTGTGCAGCAATTTTGAGCTCAGCTTTCTTGCAGCTCAGCCACCACCCAGACGATTAGGAATTAGAGACCCTGGGCTTGAACAAACACATTGGGGAAACTCACGTCCAATGCCTTAGACACGGGCTGTCACTGCTCATCTACAGCACAGCTCACCTCTGGCCCTCCCTGCTGGGACCAGGTTTTCACCTGTTACTCTCACAGAAAGCTGCCCACCTGCACTCCCCAGCTCTCTGCTCTTCCCTGCATCAGATAGGCCAGACAGTGAACCAGCCTTGGCTAAAGCTGGCCTGGAAGAGAAGAATGTGGTTTTGGTCCAGGACATGCCCTGCAGCACAGCATCCTGCAGAGATGCTCATGGAGGAGCAGAGCCCAGCAGCTGCATGGGAGCAGAGGAACCCAGCAAAAGCACTGATTACTTGCTTGGAAACTGTTTCTGAAGGCCAGGGTAGGTGGTAACATCTAAGAAAACAAACCTATGCATCACTAGATTTTCTCTTGGTTACAGAAACTGTAGAAGCATCCTCATGCACTACAGACAGACTGACAATGATGTTGGGACGTGTGGGCTGCAACGAGGTGAGCTGCTGCCAGCCCCAGCAATCAGAAGGTGGGCTCTTAAAAGCTCTGCTGCTGAGGTTAATGGTGCTAATGCTTCCCTTTCTTAAACTGTTTATTCATCCCAGGTTCAGAGGGTTACTGGGGACCTGGTGAAAGACCTGCTCAGCACTAAGTCATCCTCTTGGCAGCAAGCCTTGTGAAATGCCTTTGTTGAAAGATCCTTAACAACTTATCCTAAAAACTGTTATGCAAATTTAAATAGACTCTGCACTTCCAAAAGCATGCAGTATAGGCTGGTAATGTAATGCATCAGGGACCTGCTGCAGACACTGGAACTAAGCACACATTTTAATTAGCCAAAACACTGCACCACTGGTGGGCTGTAGCATCAGTCAGGTAGGTCAGTTAGGTCACTGAGAAGTGCACAGCACCTCAGGCAGTAATGTTCAGGATTGTGTGTGTCCTTAAACACATACTAAATGCAGTATGCTAATGAAGGAAGAGATTTTGAGAATTGTTATGGAAAAATCCCTAAAGACTTCAACTAAACTGAAAGCTAAAGTGGTACCAAAGTACAGTATAATGCTGCTTTGCCAATGAAGTGGAATCTAAATCAGTGTTTTTTTCCAGTCACTACCAAACACTGGAGAGTGAGAACACAGTACGGAAGGATGGCCACTGTGGCTACTTACTGCTACAAGGAATTATTCAACCAAACCAACAAAGCATTATCAGTCAGACATTAGCCATTTTTTCACCCCATTTTAGAATAAATACACTGAATACTGTTGAATCAGGGGTTATCTTTCTTACTGAGAACAATTTATTTCAAAAACCTGAATGTAGCATCATTTAATTCCAGAAAAACTGTCACAGCAGATACAGACAACTCTCCCAAATAAATAATCCCCTTGCAAAATGACATGTTTTAAGAGCTTGGTCTGGCTTTTTTTGTTGCTATTTTGGATTTTGTTGTCATAACCAATGCTTTGTGGGGTTTTTTTTTTGTTCATTTGTTTTTGGGTTTGTTTGTTTGTTGTAGTTATGACCTTAGGGGCTTGCCTACACAGGTAGATTTCTAGCTCCTCATCCAAATGCAACAGAGTTGGTTTGCTCTGGTTGCAGTTGTACAGATGAACCTAATATGCCTCTTTAGGTAATCTGCTGCTGAAGTGACACAAACTAACCTAAAAAGACATCTCCACCAAAGAAGCAGTGGTTTGGAGTCTCAAACACCCGCCTATCCCTTGTGTATAAGCAAGCTGTGAGCAGTGTTGCCAGCTGCAGAAAAACAAAACAGAAGCTTGAAGCCAGGTAAAACCTGGAAAGTGAATACAGTATAGCAATACAGGAATCAGAGAGTTACAAGTCTAAATGCAGGCTTTAAGCAAAAGCAAAAAAACAATGTAGGTAATAATTCACTAGGAAACAGAACACTCTGGAAAACAGGCCTTATGAGGAGAGGCTTAGGGAGCTGGGGCTGTTTAGCCTGGGGAAGAGGAGGNCCAAGACACTAGGAATTCTTGCTAAATGCATAGGGAAACCATCCAAATTAGGGAAAGTTCAAGAGTTTATGAAGATGATGATGAAAGGACACTGGGTTCATGAAGCTGAAGAACGGAACGACCCCTCAAAATCTCCCCAAATTGAAGACCATGCCTATAACTCCGCCTTAACTCTGCCTGCTATGAATATTATAATTAGATGCTGCAATAATATGAATATACATGTAAAGATGTTGTCATCTCTCATGTAAATTGTATAAATAGTCTGATTTTCACAGACTGCTTTGGAACTCTTTTGTCTGGCACGAGCTGGGGGTTCCCCAACGTTGCCTGAAATAAATACCTCGCTGCTTAAAGACTAAAACTTTGTCTCTGAGCAATTCCATAGAGCCTTTTGGGGCATAATTTTCGGCATCAAGCTGAGAATCTTAAAGGGAATCAAGTTTGTGCAATAACAGAAATAAGTGGTCTGTCACATCTGAACTACTAAGCTTCATACTCAGAGACTTTGGTCCTGTGGCACTTTCTGGATTGCCCCTGTGATGCTGTGCTCATTTTATCCCTTTCCTTTTGAGTTACGCGACAAAAGGCAAGAGCCCAGCTGAAACCAATCCCAGCACAACTGTTATTTAAAACATAAAAAAGAATGTTTTTCAATATATACTGAAGACTGATCACTTTCTTTCCCTCTTCTACCTCTGTTATTTAGAATGTTTTCAAAAATCTGCCCCCTAAAAGCAGATAAATAGTACTCTTTACCACAGGGACAGAAGTGACAGGGATCTATGCTGAAAAATGAATTCTAAATGTTGGCATTTCATACCTCACTTTAAAACATAATTAATTCCAACAACATCCTTTTCCATGCATTGTTAGCTCTGAGTGAAATAAAAAGCTGCACTTCTAAGAAACAGGTGTAGCACATAGGAATCAGAATGGAAACTGAAGAAACCAATCCTGATCAACTACTACTACCTCTAGGTGTGAAAAGTCACATAATATACAGCTGCAGTTGCTGGTTATTTTCACATGATACTAATACTGTGTGAATACACCTGTATAGAACACAGATATTGTGTTTTCCTAATAAAAAAATTCTTTAGCAACATGAAGATGCAACTAGGTACTCTGCAACTAAGAAAAATCACAGTATTTTTATGAGCAAAAGAGAGGTTGCCCTTTGCCTTCCATACTGCTGAATCAGTAGGTCTACCTTTTTCTTCCCCTTTATTGATTTTCCCGTGGTGTTTATGAAACACAGCACTGAGAGCCCTTGCTTTGGAAAGACTGTATTTTGTACCCATTCAGGAAGCCAAAGAGAAAATACCAGAAAACTTATTGTAAGAGCACACCCTTCCTGCCCCTGGTACCCTGAGCAGCTCTGCTCCCATGGCTGGTCAGGATGTGACTTGAGGGAAGTCTGGCATTGGACCTTACTCCAGTACACTCCTCCCAGATACCCACAGCCCTGGGAACAATTCACTCAGCACTCAGCTTTGCCACCATCTGGTACAGTCCTCCAGATCTCTGCAGGCCCTGTGTACAGAGGGAAAGGAAGAGACATCTCCAGGGGGAAGTCACTGCATCTCCCTTCAGACAGGTGCTGGTCACAAGACTGGTCTAGAAGTTGTCCCCTTCACAAGCATGCAGATGCTCTCCTCGAGTTTCAGGCCAATTTCTGACATGGGCTCATACTGCTTTCTTACCTTATTAAGACCTTGCACAGAATAAAGACCAAGATGCTAAAATGGCAGAGCAATTTGGACCACAGAAATACTCAGGATAGGAAGGTGTGCACTAATAGTAGTTATTCTGTTGATTAAAAGTGGTTAACAAGTCAGAGCTGCAAATTTAAGACCCCATTCCTGAGGAGACCCCGCATACTCAACTTAGGACCATGTCTAAAGACAGCTATTTAGAAATGCAACCAGGAACTTAGTAAAACTAAATGTAAGTTGTGACACAACTTATCACCCTTACACAACTTGTGAAACAATAACTGGCTAACAGATGCTTTGGGAAACCAGATGACAAAAGGGTGAATCATTGCAAAGGCAAACGAGTGGGAAGCCACCGGTGTTGGAAGAAATCAAATGAGAGGGATTGCAAGCAGGAAGGAAAAAGGCAGGAAAGCAGGCAGGGTTACTGGCAAAATGATTCTAAGGAATAATCTTTTTGTGGAGATGGAGAGAGGTGATTTGAAGTGGGAGACATGAATTATGAAAGATACAGGAACCAGTTTTGTTAAATGCAAAGATTGTCTCCGAGTTATACAAATTCTTTCATCTGAGAGAAGGGCAGGAGCACAGAAATGGCCTATTGCTGGCAGTGGCAGAGATAAAAGGATATGCACTACCCAGAGAAATCTGCCACATCATATTGCTCAATTTCTTCATTTCTAGTGTCTGAATCCAACACTTATTTTCCCATTGCTGCAAAGTTAAGGTCATCTGATATTGCAGCACTCTTCTCCTGTGGTGTCATTAGCACACAAAAAAATTGGGAAGAGACAGCAAAGGAGTCAATCACCTTAGAGCAGCCAGGTTCTTATGTAAATATATGTCAGCTGGGTCAGGGTCTACTGAAAGAAAAGTGCTGATGGTAAACTGAATGTTTCCTTCAACATCCCCACTGCAAGTTCATAAAAGGTACCAATAGTTCTAGTTTGCATAGTTAGCCATCAACCATAATGTCAGAGGGCAAACTGTTTTGGCTAAGAAGATGCAACAGTTCATCCCAGTCAGACAGCAGGATCCAGACACACCTTCAAAACAAAGGGCTTGTTCAGAGTCCACTGCTTTTAACCAATGCAGGCTCACAATCTAAGCAAAATTCATACAGTGGTGGCTGCAAAGGGGTCTGCTCCTCTAAGAAGACAGAGACAAGGTATTGCCAGTCAGCAGCTAAATTATTTCAATGTCCTACCACTTAAGCCAAAAGCACATGAGGATGCCGGCACCACCAATACTACTGAAGCTCCTGTTCACAGGAGTAGCCATCAAGCTCCAGTAAAGATGCTCTGTGAAAAGTGAAAAAGCAGATCAGGCCTTTCATTAAATTAACAGTACAGAAAATTGTCCTGTCAAAAAACAAACTGGCTTTGAGGCAATGGCCCAACTGGCACTGGGAGGCTGAGCTGCTTCCTAGATCTCTCTTGTTTCTCCTAACACATCAGACCTCTGGAGCAGTTACTGAGGCATGACAGCTAGTCTTTGTATTTACAGTAATAGAATTATTGTAAACCTATTCTTAAATATTTCCAGACATTGTATGTTTCTTCCTGTAAAATTATCTCCAAAGGCAAGCATTATGGAAATAAAAATTCTGGGGGAAAAACAGCTGGTGCTTTTATGTTTATCTGAAAGCTATGTTTGTTTTCTCCTAGGCAGAACTAGAGCCTTATGAAACTGTGAATGATTCCCAAGACACTTGGAAGTGATTTTCATAAATCTCAGATTAGTGCACTAGAAAAACAGTAGTAAATGAAATGAAAGTGGCAAAACTAAAAATGACATTTTACTTTTCTAATGAAGTTATTACTCCAAAATGTCCTACAACCAACATTTAAATGCTTGATATATGATCACAATGTTATCTACTTCATTTGTCTTTGGGGCATTCTTCTATCCTCTGGTAATAAAAATGATCACGGCTCACCTGCTGCATGCACATCACAAGCATAAGGAAGAACTGGGAAGCTGGTGTGGAATGTAAGTGATTAGTTTACAGAAAGCCCCTGGAAGACAAACCTAAATTAAAAGGAGGAGCTCTTAATTACAGAGTAGATCACAGTGCTGTAAAATACACAGGATTCAGAGATGTGGAATGGGGATGTTTCCCAGAGAAGAATCAGTGTCTAGAGAAGGGGGAATACCAGCCCAAGCAGAAGAAACCAACAGCTCCTCTGACTTGTTCAATTTTGGAAGGTGTTGTTTATTCCTGTCTTGCTCAGGGGTTTAACCTGCAAATATTCCCTCTGCACTTGATAACAGAACCTTCAGTGGCACAATATGTACTTGTAAAGTCTAGTAATTTATTTTCCCGTTCTTCAAGCATGTGTGTAATTTATGCATGTGCCACTGAAACCCATGTATTAACATGCATAAAAAATGAGCTCTGCACGGAATCTTTGTAGAATGAAAGCTTTGGATAGGTTTTCAAGAGAGGATGGAAAAGTGGTCTGGAGAGGAAGACTTTTTAGGGATGTCACTTCCACTATACACTTTGTGTGTAGCTTTTCTTAAGTATTGCACTGTAAACTCACAAGGGCAGAGGCTGTTTTCTAGAAATTTTTTTTTTTTCCATAAGAACTTGCAAGTTTGAGCCCCATTCCTAATTTGGAAATTAATGACAATAATTAAAAACAATGTTTTTCTTTCCACATGATTCAGGGCTTTGCCTTACAGGGCAAATACTGTTAGTTATTTGACATCACTACTAAATTATGAAGTAACAAACCTCATTGAACAGTGAAAGCTAAAACACAAATTCTCTCACAGGTGTGTAAGACATGAGGGAAACAAAGAATGACCACAGTCAGAAGAGTTTTCAGGGCTCTAACATGACTAACACAAATATACCCATGGCATGGAAACACTAAAAAATTAACAAGGTGCTTCTACAGCGATGAGTTGTATGAATATCTGTATCCACCAAATACTAAAAGCCACTTGTAGTGCTATGTGAGCTGGCAAATATTTCAGCTTCTTCACAGAAACTGTGACTCTGCAAACCTCTCTCTTGTGTCCCCATCTTCCCTCCAAAAGGAAGAGGGGCAGCTTTTTCAGTCTCTTCTCTTAAGCCAGCCCCATCCCCCCTCCAGTGTGTTAGCTGCTCATCTGCTACGCTCTCTACATCTGCTGCAGCCCTCCTCAGGTGCAGAGACCAGGACTGCACACAGTGCTCACATGTGGGTGCACTGGTGTGGAAAAAATGGCACCTTCTATTTTATGTTCATTATCCTTCTTGATTATGGACAGTATTTCTGATTACAGGCAGTATTTCTTTGACTTTGTTGCCTGCCACTGCACCTCCAGGTGGTGATTTCAGAGACTTCTCAGGGACCATTCCTGAGCTGCAAATGCTTCTTCCCAGTCTAGCACAGAGGCACCATTTAGATTATTTATCCTAGGGCCACTCCTGTACACTGAACCTTGTCTATCATCCTTTTACCCACTCCATTTTGTGAGCTACTTTTAGAGATGTTTGCCTCTGGCACAGTACCCAACTATCCAAAAGAGCTCTGTGCCACCCAAAACTGCAGAAACCAACTGCACACTACCTGTTACCAGCTCCCCAGTTCCCCTACGAATCAACACAAGAATGCTTTGGCCCCCACACACTCTGCATTTTGCATTATTGTACTTTCTTTATATGAATGTATTTTACCATTTTTCAACCATTTTTGTAAACTCTTGAGAGCCAGGGGAAACTGCAGCAATGACTTCCAGAGTTGGACTGTGCTGGGTACAAAAAAGCACCTACATCCTCTGCTTGCTTTGAGCCTTCACCTAATGATTTCATTGAGCTAGACTAGTTATTTAATGTGAGACACAGCAGCTGAGTTATTCAGAGGATGAATAGCTGAAGTTCTTGATAACAAGGATTTTCTCTTTTATGATGCCTTCCAGCCAATGATTTCAAACCATATCTTGGGACTTACATGCTGTAAGATTAGCCAGAGGTCTGTACATTTATTTTTTGAGGATCTCTTCACTTTCTTAAGCACAAGAATAGCAATGATTTTTAATACAATTTTTCCCTTATATTTTGAAAAAAGGAAAATCACCTGAATGCTTTAGACTAAAGTGATAGTTTTTCTTAAAATTGCAGTACAGAGACACTAACCAATTTCTAACAACCATTAAATATACTCTTGCTATCTAAAATGCATGTGGAAAGAATGTTTCCATTATTATTTACAGGCTAGCAAGAGATCATTTTATTCCTAAATTGCAATCACAAAAAAACCCAGAATAGTTTTAAAGGGAAGTCTTGACCATAATGCTGTGAAAAGACCACTTAAATGCTTTAAAAGGACTAAAGCACTTTGGAATGGAACTTTTATACAGAATTTGAATCACTCCAGGCAAATTACATCAAGGAATAAAATACATCAAGGAGTCTCTTCCCTGGAGTATGAGCATCAGTGGATTTCTACTGTATTAGGAACACTGCTCTGGGTAAAAACATCCCAGCAGCAGGGCAAAATAATCCAGCTGCAAAGATAAGATTCTCTGAGGGAATCCTATGCAAACAGAAGCAGTGGCTCTTCAAAATGCCAGCCATAAAAAATACAGTTAAACACATCTTCATCTTTGGCTAGTGCTGCAAACATCAGAACTGTCAAAGGATACTGGGACTAAGTCAAAATACCCTAATCATGGTTAAATAATAATATTGATACATTTAGATTTCAGATCTTAAACCTTCTTGGCATATTGTGTCATCTTCTCTGGGCACAAAGTTTTGGCAAACAACACAACTCTACAGGTGTAATTATGAGACTCACAGTTTAGCTAATTATGCCATATTTATTAACACTAAATAAAACTCTTGTTGACAAGTAATTACTGAACCCAGATACTGACAAGTCAGAAAGGGGAAAACTCTTAAAATAGGATAAAATGTCAGATATAATGGAAGGAAGCAAGAAAAACTCTGCTTTTTATCTCTTTGGCACTTTCTTTGCTTAGCCTTCACTTCTTCTCAAAGTGCAGGTTTAAAAGCCCCACTTAGTCTCTTATTTTTCCCAATAATCTCTTGCAAGTTCTTCCTGTACATAACATTGCTTTTAAAAGACCATTTCTAACACAAGTTTCTAGATAAAAGCCAGATTCCAATTCTTGGCTGTTAGTAAGAAAAAGCATCTCAAGGAGAAGGCTAGCCTATCTAGCCATATTTGACCACATCTGACTGCCATTATGGACAGACTTCCTATGGCTTGGTTTCTTATTTGCTTGCTTTTCTATTAAAAGAATGATCTTAAGAAATCCTTCCACCCCTCCCAAGTTGTTGGGTTTTTTTCCCCTTATGATGCTCCTCTGCCCTGGGTTAGGTTTTCCAATGTGAGCTCTGCAGGAAGATTGTGCAGGGAATTCAACCACATAGTACTAGGAGAATAGAGCACCCTGGCCATACAGCAACAGAGGAGGAATGGGGATGGCAAAAGAAACTGTGGAAAAATAAGTGAGGAAATTACACAAGCAAGCAAGGTTCCCACACAGCAATGTGCATGTCTGCATGTTCAGGAAACCAGGCCTAAGGCATTAGAAAGATCAAAAGAGATCATGCAGTATAAATATCAAAATTATAAGCACCCTTTCCTCCTCCAGCTGTCAGGGTATGAGCACCTCACATCTAAACATGTCTTTTCAAATGTACCCCACTGCCAAGTCCATGTGTGCTGCAGTCCCCAGTGTCACCCCTGGCACATTATTTTTCTTACTACCCAAGTCCCCCACCTTCCACATACACACAAGAATTAACATCTTGTATGAAATTTTCCTACCTTTTAATACCTGCTTTGGTTCCTGAAAGTGACACAGGAGCATCAGAACTGATTTATTTTAATTTATTTTACTTTTTAAAGTAAGGGCCTGAGATAGGAGTTTACTATCAGTTCCTTCTTGGAATAAATAGTGAATATCAACTATTGCTGCAAAGGTGCAGCCCAGAAGAGCAGTCATTTCACTTCTTTTTCTCACAAAACCTGAACTTTTTTAGGGATTTTCATTAAGTTTATTAAATACTCCACCAGAAGTTTATACCTGAGAGGGGAAACAGATTCACTAGCCCAGTAAAAGGGAAAAAACCCAGTGTAAACACAAAAATTTTGCTCACCAGGGAGTCTAAGCCAATTTCATCCATCTTTCATTTGCAAAAAAAAATGTTCATTTTTAGAATGGTATTCCCATTTTCTTTTTGCCAAAACCTCAAAAAAAAAAAAAAAAAAAGAAGGAATAAAGCTACAGGTTATTCTGTATTTCAGACCACTAAAAGCCAATGTGACCACAAAAAGGGGTTTGTTACATAGGATCACAGGATCATATTCAAAGGCATCTCCTAACACAAAACAAGTATCTCTGCATTGGACATTTCCCACTGAGCCAGGCTGTGTGCCTGCCACTGGTCAGAAACATGCACCCCATGGACCAGTTAGGCATCACTGCACTTAGCAGGTTTATCTCCCTCAGGGTGGACACAGTTAGCTTGCTTTCTTTTCCATTTGCAAAGGTGCTGGTTATATGCTGAACTTTCAAGCTTGCCTTCAAAAAGAAAATGCTTAAATTCTTGTCATCATTCAAAATCATATAGTTAATGACTGTGCAGCAAAACAGCATTGATCTGCATTCTCAGCAGGGCTCTGTTAGCACAGTCATGCTCATGCTTGAAGTCAGTGGGGATAATCTGAGGTATAACAGCCATGGATCTGGCTCATTTTTTCACATGCTATAAACACCACAAAACATGTTGAAAGAAACCTCTGCTTTGCCACAGAGTTTCCTTTTAACTTTATGGAGTATGCTAAGCTCTCCAGCAGACAGCTGACACAGTAGACAACTTCCAAGGCACAACTGGAGGAATCTCAACTTAAAATGGATAAATGCAGAGAGCCCAGAAAGGTTCCCCAGGACAAAGGGGTAACTGATGACACAGAGACTATACACAGACCAGCTTCTGCAGCTCTCTCATCTCTCTGCACAACCCAAAAGTACAGAACAGGACAAACACTGGGCACCAGTAGCCTGCCAAGCTGTCCTACTCTCAGGATGAAGCTTTCAGACACTTGAGACCATCTGCAGAAACAAGAGCAGCTTGCAGACTGACTACCCTCAGCTCTGCCCACAGCAGCTGCAGACAGGATTTACAAAGAATACTTACAGCCTCCTCAGCTGACAATTTTTATTATGCATGTATGTGGGATATTTGTCTATATATTTCAAGATAGTAAACCTCTGAGGCACTGCTTTTATTACTAGAATGATTTTCTGCCAAAACATGTACTTTTTTTTTTAAGACCCTTCCTAAAAATCACTCCTCTCTCCTCATGAGAGCTTTACATTGCCTGCAGAAATTACAGTAATTAGCACTAGCTTCTACAAAGATGGACAGGAGTTTAGGGGAAAACAAGTGATCACTCAGGACCTCATCTCTGGATGTGTTGAACTAGACTTGCATTTGCTTCTCAGTTACTGCCCTCCTGGTAGGTGATGCAAACAGGCACAGATGTCAAATCATTCTAGCAGCTGACTATAAACAAAAAAAAGTCTTTGTTTGTTTGAAGGTTTCAAATAGCAAGCTTCTGTGAAGGATTAGAAGACAATCAGTAGCAAGTCTGAAACAGTGTCACATTCCTTTAGCTGCATGAGCCCAGGTACAGGCCAGAGACTTTTAAAACTTGAGGAAAATTTTAGCTAGCTAGAAATGTAATTAAATATGACTGGAGAGTGCATTTATAAAGTGTTTCAAACACTGCTCTTGGCCTTATGAGTTTTGTCCATCTTGCTTAAAACATGTAATTTATCCAAGAACTTTCAGGAAAACACAATCAGTGATCACTCTGCTTCTCATGCCCAGCTGGTACTTGTGGGTCTCCTCCTCAACATGCCAGCTTGTAACTCCCTGAATTGATTTCACAACAGAAATACATACAGTGAGGTTCCCTGCAGTGGAAAAAAGCTTGTACTGAAAGTCAATGTCCCTTGGTCTCATGCTCTCCTACTGATACTAGGTACTTGGTTCTGCTACCACTGCACAGGCAAATGAGTAACCAAAGAAAGGAAGAATGCCTTTGTCTAGGGCAAAGGACTGGTTTTATGAAGACAGCAACAGATTCTTGTCATAAAAGCATATATCTGATGTGAGAACACAGACCAGCAGTTAGATACCCCACGTTACAACAGAGGAAAAAATCTTATCACCTCATCAACCTTTACTAAAGGCTCATGAACCCTGAGTCAATAAAAGCTAGCCCAACCTATCTAACAACAGAGAGGAGCTGCAGAACAAGTTCCTCCATGTCTTTGATGAGTTCAGTAAAAAAGTATCTAGCAGATATATATATATTGCTGGGTGCATCATTAAGAATGTATTCAGCATTCCTATGCCATCACTGACAGATGGTCATCAAAGCCAAACCAGAGCCTAAAACCAGGCATAACCCAAAAAAAACCAACCCCAAATTTTTTTACCTCAGGCTGTAACATGTTGAAATTACTGACTACAGCTCAATGATTAAAATAAGCTGATGAAGTACACCTACCTGACTGAAATATATTTATCATGTATTATGACAGCTTTTCAGTAGCACTTTCTGCTCAGGAAAGCTAGGAGCTAGATAGAGCAATTGAAGTAATTACAGAACACGTACCTGGGGACATTAGCAATGAGACTAAACTGTCATCCTCCCATTAGCTTGTTATAAGTAGATGATTTTATACACAACTTACACACTGTCTTTGTCAATGAGGTATTGAAATTACACCAAAACTCACTGAAGGAGCAGGGCTTTCAAAATTAAGAATATGTGTATGCATACATATAGATGTATGTGTAATATATATACACATATATAACACTATATGCTGTGTGCACTATACAGTACATTATCATATAATGTACTGTACATAGAATCATTATGCATTACACTGTATGTCTACACTGCAGAAAGTTTAAAGAGAAAATATAGTATTCTACTTAATATTCTAAATAAGAGAAAAAAATGTATGCATATGGTCAAAATATTAAAATACAGCAGCAAACAGAAGACTGCCAAGGACAATAACTTCTTTAACATATTTGCCAAGATGTGGGTTAGCTATATTATGCTTCTTTAGAAACAAGTGGAATTTTTTCTAACACTAAAAGAAGTGTACAAGTTGCAGTGATATACACATCCTCTAGCTATCCACTAACCAGACTGAGAACACCAAACTCTGTGGGAAGGATGTTCAGGCCACTGGCTCTGTATGCTTCACTGTAAAACAGTTATTGCAAGAGAGCTCAGCTCTGTCAGTATTCATCTATCCACAGTGCAAGCTGAATACTTGATCCCAGGAGTAAACAGCCTTAGTTCATCTGGCATGAGAACTCAGAGCAAAGGAAAGCAGAAACAAGTTTTTTCTTCTGCAAGATGAAATTTGAAGTTAAAGGCTTAATCATGACTCATTGGTGTTGGTTGGTTGATTGGTTTGGTTTTTAAAAAACACTAGGCTACCCAGAAAACATCAAACAAGAGTCTGGCCTTCCTTACAAAATAAAATAAATGAGTACAGAAACAGAGACTTCTTTTTCCATGTGGCTAGCACACATAAGCCCTCTCTTGCTCACACTGTGTCAGGTACCTCTGTTTTGACAACCAACCACATACAAGAGAACAGGAGGGTAATTTAGATGAACTCATTCTTTAGTCCTTGCTCTTCAACCTTTGCCTAGAGGGGAGACCACAGATCTTTTAAGGAACAGCAAGTCCATCTGGTTCAAGAGCATATCTTACAGGTCTGACTAAGGGTCAGGACTTTGTTGGGCTGTCATGCCAGGCAGACAGGAGCAGTGGTGGAGTCGGATACCTGCAAATGAATAGAGAGAATTGCCTGCTCCTCAAAACTCAAAAAAGCAGGAATAAAATACTTCAGAATATTATTATTATTATTATTGGGCACATGCTTATGGGCAATTATTATACAGAGGAGATGATATCTGTAACATCACCTGTCCAGAATCACAATCATCCCCAAAAGACTATCTGCAAAACCTGTGGTCACCTTACACTAATGAAAAAGTATTAATTCCCTCCTCCCTTTTTACAGAAATAATCAGAACCTCTAATAATCAAATTTAAGAAAATACAGTGCAACTATGACAGCATCCTGCATAGGAAAACAACAGGTTGTGGTTCCTTGCTTCTGAAAGGCTGAAAACTATTTACTTACATTTAACTCACCTTAACTACAACCTTCACACAGGATTTGAACACAATAAAGCCATTCAAATAAAACTGCAAGGAAGGAAATAAATGCTCACAGGCTTCCAATTTTAATTAATGCTTCTGTTGTAATAAGAATAGGGTATAATTAAAGGGTGCCTGGCCAATGGAATTTCAGATGGCATGCTTACTTCTTACAGTAGCTTTTACCAAGTTGTAAAACTGAAATCATTAATTTAAACTCTTAAAATATCAACATAATATGTTTACTACCAAGCCTTAAAAATAATTGGGTCATTATCATTAAAAGCTCCTTAACTGACTGCAACTTGAAAGCGCTTGCAGTGGTGGAGACAGGATGTAAAAAATGAACGTGTTTTTAGTCCCATTTATAATGCTATGTGATCTAAACAACCAAGACATCAAAGACTGCACACTTTCTAACAGAGGCCTTTTCAGTTTAATGACACTCAGTCTTCCATTGCACTTTCCTCTTTGTCCCATGCTCTTCAATCTTCAGGTTTATTTCAAATTGCACTAAACCTGAAGCAAAGAAAGATGTGCAATCCTAAACCTGCAGCTGGGCGCATGACTCCCACGCTGACAACCCCCTGATCGAAGCAGCCACCACCACCTTGCTCAGAGGTCACTTTATTTCCTTTCCAAATAATCATAGAATCATAGAATTATCAGAGTTGGAAGGGACCTTAGGGGTCATCTAGTCCAACCCCCTACACTGAGTGGGCACATCTCCAACTAAATCAGGTTGCCGAACACCCTGTCCATCCTCACCTTGAACACCTCCAGGGATGGGGCCTCAACCACCTTTGAAGCTAATCCTTAGCTTCAAAGCACAGGCAAATGAGCCAACACATCCTCTAATTATCAGTAATCCAAAGATGATTTCTAGAGAAAATGAGTAACAACTCTCAAGTGCCAACTCTCTACTGCCAGTTTTGTCCCCAATTTCCACCAGTGCTTAACAAAGTTCTCACCAACCAGTCTGACAGCACACCTGACTGCCACACTGTTCAAAGCTAACAAATACCCTGTGGTGGGTTTAAGGGCTCCTCCCAGCCCCCCCACACAGCAGGCAAAGGAGAGACTGGATTGGAATGCTGCAACTAAAAACTTTGACTCCAA
>VWZX01006239.1:357350-385086 GCA_013399015.1 Galbula dea | reverse complement strand
GGGTTTGCAGTGTCCTCGACTCAGGAATTTCAGGTTTCTTAAAGGGGCAGTTCAGGCAAGGTGTGTGTGTGGGGGGGGATAACTAATAACAGTACTATGTATGTGGTGGTGGAATATCTTTTAGAAAATACAGTTACTGAACAGAATTAATTCTGTTCTAATCCAAACCATAACATACCCTTTAAACTTCAAGGTGGTTTATTGATGATTTCTTTTACCCTGCACCATGGGATGGCAGCTTCCCAGTGCTGCAGCTGGCTGGCTTGACTCCCCCTGACTCTGCAGTGGCTTGTACCTTCAGCTCCAGCCATATGTGCAAATACCCTCTGCAGCCCTATTAGATTTCTCTCAGGTGCTGGTTTCTCCATTGTCAGTTGCTTTATGCTACAGGAGCTGTTGGGACTAAGGTTCACCATGTTTTCCTAGCTGGGACACATGGAATCAGAAGAGGAGATAGCAGCAATCCATGTGTGAAGAGCTGCAGGGAAAGAGTTTCCTGGCCCAAAACCTACTGCATCTTGGTGTAAAGTGCATCATCCATGCAAAGTGGATGTAACACAGCAACGTGGGTAATTTAATTTTGTTTTTTCTATGTTGAAATGAAACTGCTGATATTTATGGGTAGCAACAGAAGACCTTGTCCTGGATCAGGATCCTGCTGCAGTGTTGTTGTCCTATCTTGGTGTTTTCTTCTTTGGTTTTGGTGTTTTGTTTTGTTGGATTTTCTCCTTTTTTTCTCCAGAGATAAGTTTAGCAAACAGTGCATCCTAATTTCAATCTGTTAGACCTGCATGACAACAAGCCATGCAACACAGTCAAATCAGACTGGGTAACTCAAAGCTCTATCATTCTATCTACATATCTATATTTAGGACAAGGAACTCCTTCCTTACAGTTATGCTAGGTAAAATCTGTGAAACTGTTACAATGGCAATCTGAATTCTCCTGCTCTGCACAACTGCACATAGCAGAAGCCCACAGGAGATGTTTGTAAGTATACATACAAGCCAACACCTGCACTGTCTGTTCTGAAAACACTATAAATAGGCAATGACCCAAATTTAACCTGGTTACAGTCCAAACCAGTGAGTCAGAAGGTTGGCAATTAAAATTAAACTAAACAAGAAAACAAACTGAGAGAGGCTGCACCTCTATGTGGATGTAATTCCTTATCTAAGAATACCTCTTTCACTTTTTGGGGCTTGTTTTTTTGTAATAAGCCAGACAGCAAAACAATATTGGTTGTGCTAATAAATGTCTGAGTACACATATTCTTAATAAATAGATTGGACAAACATGTGAGAAGTTCTTAATTTACTTTTAACATTTACACCTTCTTTGTGGCTTACTGAAAGCAACTAAAGAAACTAAAGTCAGGGTCAAATAAGCAAGCTTATTAAACTGGAATAAGGATGTTAATGAATAATATTTACTTTTAAAAGTGTCCTGAGGGTTCCTTGCTCTGTTCACTGGCCAAGCTTCCAGATTAATGATTTATGTTCTTCACTATATTTTTAGTTGTTTCAAACTTCATGCTGGCAATGGATAACCAATATACTATACTGAAATGTCCCATTCATGAATGATAATAATGACCAGATTTTTTTTCCCCTCCATACTTGATACTTGCTAGCCAAATTCCCCATGTTTTGTGGCTATAAAAGGTGAGGTATTAGGGTGAGAAAACCATGGTGTGTCCAGGATAGGCAATTGACAGTTTAAGAATTTACAGTTTGGGGACTGTGGCATTACAAATTGTATTTATGAAAATAACAATACATTCCTTATGACAAATAGGCATTTAGACTGTAAAAGTGTGAAAGCAGGGATTGACTTTTTCTCCTTCACTCATATAATACTTATTCATTAATTTAGTCCTGGTTCAAGGATTCAGGATGTTTAGTTCTACTGCCAACATAAGCCAGTTGCAAACACAGTGAAAGCTGCCCCAGGAGTGGAAGTTTCTCTCTGAGCAAGAAACTTTTTCAATCATGTGGTATTCAGGAAGGAGGCACTGAGATGCCATGATACCTTGCTTGATCTGGTCAAGAAATCTATGCTACAAATCCTTTTTTACTTACACAAGCAAACATAAAATCTCCAAAAAGGAGCTGGGTAGGAGTCATTTTATCCAAGCAATGAATCCATTATCACTGCCAAAAATTTAACATTAGCTACAGGTGTAACCAAACAGATCAGAAATGCTCATTTCAGCAGTTCCCTTTTGAAATGTCTCTGGAGACATTCCAAACCTGCCTGGACACCATCCTGTATAAACTGTTCTAGGTGAACCTCCTCTGACAGGGGAGTTGGATCTCCAGAGGTCCCTTCCAACCCCTAATATTCTGTGATTCTGGGAACCTGTGAAATGGACATCATCTCCTTAAAATGAAAGAGGAAGAAAAAGCATATCATCCCCAAACCTCAAATGCTTTCTTTTTCAGCCAACACTAGCTTTGATGGTGACAAATAGAACTTGGCATCGTGGTCTTCCCTCAGACAACAGAGTAGAGGTACACATGTGATGGACTCATACTGGATGAGATGCCCTTGGGTCCCCATTCTCTGAGTCTACCATGCTTGGGGTGATTGTCCTAGACACTGTAAATCTGAGAGTCCATAAAGTACATCATACAGAATTTGCATATGGTGTTGAACTTAGAGGCTACTTTTACATGTAGGGCTACACCTTGCAGCTTCTCCTCTTTCCTCTCCCATCCTAAAAAACCACCAAACCAATTTCTCTGTGACTTTTGTGCTTGCAAAAGACAAAACGGTATCTTTAAAACCTGCAGCACTGAAACCTTTTGCCAACAATGAAAAACATCATGGCTGTTTACCCAGGAAAAACAATTCAGAAGTGAAACCATTCAGTCTTTCCTTGAGCTCCTCTGCAGCTCATAATTAGTTTCAATGTAATGAAAAAACTATTATGACTAAAGGCAGTAACTAATTATAAAAAAAAAACCCCAAACTCCAAAACCTATAACACTAAAAAAAACCCCTATGAATTTTCAGCTAATAGTTCTATTTCTTGAATAGAACTAGTCAGTGCCTCTACTGACTAGAGATTTCTACCACCAATTTGTTGGTAATAGTTAGCTGTGCCAAGCCCCTCCTTTGTTTCATGTATTTTAGATAAAATTCCCCTGCCAAAGCAACAGAACTATGCTGTGATGAAACCCACTGTCAGACACATATAAAATCTCAATAAGCTCATCAATAAAGTGGCTGCTCAGCTCTTGTCCTAGGAGGAAAGTTTTAAGATGCTGATGAATTACTTTGTTGAGGATGATTAAAACAATGAAATAAATCTGGTGCTTGCAGGAGTGCAAGATAGATTCAGGGAAGACAGAGACACATGCACCATGCAGTTTGCTTCAGTTACAGCCAGCCAAACAGATGAAGGGTGTGTGCATAATATATGGCCACCACAGCTCTGCTTTCCATGCCCCACACTCCCTAATTCTTCACTTGCAAACATTTGGACTTGACCCTGCAGCCAAGTATATTCTTCTCCCCTAAACATAGACAACATGAACATCCATCAGACTGCAAATAAAAGCCCTTCTTGCCCACCTCAGTACGGGTACACAGTGTTTTTCTTTGGAGTGCCAAAGTCTTATTCTCCCTCTTCCACCTTTCTTGACTCCTCCATCCTTCCTTCCTCTTCACTCTTCTCTCTTATTTATTCCTCATTCACAGAATCACAGAATATTAGGAGTTAGAAGGGACCTCGAAAGATCATCTAGTCCAGCCCCCCTGCCACAGCAGGATTCCCTACACCAGGTCACACAGAAGCACATCCAGACGTGTTTTGAATGTATCCATAGAAGGAGACTCCACAGCCTCTCTGGGCAGTCTGTGCCAGTGCTCTGGCACCGCAACTGGGAAAACGTTTTGTCTTGTATTCACACGGAATCTCCTATGCTTCAGCTTACAGCCATTGCCTCTTGTCCTGCCACTGGGCTCCACTGAGAAGAGCCTGACCCCATCCTCCCGACGCACATCCTTCACATATTTAAAAGCATAGATGAGGTCACCCCTTAGCCTCCTCTTCTCCAAGCTAAAGATACCCAGCTCCCTCAGCCTTTCCTCATGAGGAAGATGTTCCAGCCCCTTCATTATCTTGGTGGCTCTGTGCTGGACTCTTTCCAGCAGTTCCCTATCCTTCTTAAACTGAGGGGCCCAGAACTGGACACAATATTCCAAATGTGGCCTCACCAGGGTAGAGTAAAGTGGAAGAAGAACCTCTCTTGACCTACTAGCCACACCCCTTTTCCCATACCTTCCATCTCCTTTCCTTAAATCACTTAAGCACTGTTTGAACTAAGATGGTGGCAGAATTTAAGATCAGATTATATGATCAAGAAACACCTGCAATTGTAATTGCACCGAGAAGTTCTAACTGCCTACTGGACCACTGCACCAAATCAACTTTATCAGGAAAGAAAACAATCTAACATTGTTCCATATAGCCAAATTATCACAGACTTTTTCTGGGTTATCTTCCAAACAAAGGAATAGTAACTTTTTGTTGAAAAATTTTTCACATTTTAATGATGATACTAGAAAAACTATCCATATTTTCATTGGAGCACCACAAGGGATGGGTTTATTTTCTCTCTCTGTTTCCATGTTTACAAACACAGACATAGCACTCTCTGTTTTACTTATTTATGAAATTATTCTAGAAAGAGGTGGGGAGAAGGATAAAAAAGTAAGTAAGCTTTTCCTTTGAGTTTTCCTGCCCTTATTACAGGTTTGCAAAACCTTTATACATCAGCACATTCCTAGGATACAGTGTTGTTTTATCATTCTAGTGCATATAATCTTAATCACAGTTTGGCACAGCTTTGCTCTGTGCCTCCACTAACAGATACAGTTCATACCAGTGGGAAAATGGCTGATGACAGAACTCAAGCTACAAATGGAACAGCTACAGACCTATCTCAATCCTGTCAGCAGTCTCCAAGCTCACAGAGAAACCACACGTATTGCACACCTGTTTCTGCTTAAACAAAGAAAATAGGGTTTTTATCAGTCTGACTGTCACCTTTTACATAGCACCATTTTGTCAAGAGCTACTAATGAAAGAGCTTAGCAGCAGATAAAAGACATACAGCATTGACTGAATTCATAGATTTAACTAAGACATTTTCCAGAAAGAATTCTATTACATTCTTTTCAGAACTTAAATAGGATAACAAAGCATGGAAATGGATGTCTTAAAATAGACATCTGTATTACTACATATGACTGAGAGGCTTATTTAATGATGATATCTGAAGATTTTCGTTTTTGCACATAGTCTTGGTGAAAGTTTCAATATCTTGCCTGTCTGTAAACCATATTCACTTTTTCTGGTATTTTGAATGGATGCCTTAGGGAAGAATGGAAGGGTTTATCAGTTTGCTAATACATAACCCAAGAGTTAACATGTTCATTTCCTTATTCATCCATGTCTTGCATGTGCACAACCATGGAGTGGCACTTGCTGTTACTTCTATGTGTTACAAAGACAGGATTTGGCTGAGCTGCATTGGAGATGGTTGGGCTGACTACACACTGTGGAGGTCTGCATAAAGTCTCAAAACAGACAATGCTAGCTGTACGATGCTGCAGCTTGAAGACCTGGAGTTCTTTCTGAAAAGTCTACCTGTTATTTCAGTATTATCAGATGAATGACAGAAACTTCTGAAAAAATGAAAATTGGTTCTGAATTAACACACAGCTTCTAACTGTCCTCTGAGACCACCAAAATAATGGGTTAAAAAACAAAACCAAAAACCGACCAGGATGAAAACAAGAGTCCTAGTAACAGAGCAGCAGAGGAAGTTCTCCTAAAGCTGGAGATGCAAACTTGAGTCCTTTCCCAGAGCCACATCTAAGGCTACCTTGAGCAATGCAGCTGCTGCAGAAACCTTTCCATTCCACTGAGGAGTCAGAGTAGAACAAATAACATGCTAAGTACATCATTTCTTTCAGCACTTGAACTGCAGCAAACTTGTGTGCCTCAAGCACACTCGCCAGATGGGATAATTAGGCTCAGACAGATTACTGACCTTCCTAGTGAAAATACCCCAGAAACTGAGGTTGACTGCATAAATCTGTGTCATGTTATCAAATTCCAAAACAATCTATGGAAACTCATCTGTACTGACTCATCCAGCAGCTTGGTATTCCTGTGGGTGCAACTCATGAGGGCTAAAATCAATGGGGTTCGGGTATTACCTGCATTTTCTTTATGGAAATAGGCACTGAGAGTTCACTGCTGAGAACTACTCATCTGTCTTTCTAAGAACATGATGAAAGCACATATATATGCATTTATGCTAAGTTCTGCTCTCTTTAATTATCACTGAGGCCAGTTTGTCACACTAAAACAACATTGGGGGAAGTCAAGGCTTTCAAACAGCAAAAAATGCAGAAGTCATGTCACCTTTCACAACTAGAAGGCATGACATCCATTGAAATGACATGGCTTTATCTGGAATTATAAAGGTAAATATAATCAAATAATCTTTTGTTTGAAAATAAGATCGTTATTTTAGACTCACAAAGGCCACATGAGACTCCACACTTTCCCTGAAACCAGGGAGGTTCCCCATGAAGTCTATTTTATCTTCTTCAATGTCTACCACAACATTCATTCCCATACTGATAAATAATCACATTCACACAGGGCTACTGTTTTTTTCCAGGCATTGTCACGTCATATAATTCTCCTCCATGCCAATATGCCCTAAACCAGAAAAGATTAGACACAGTGCCAATTACTGCCAAGCACAATCTGTTATGAAAAAAGCACACACTGTAACCCCAAAGACAAGGAACTCAGGAAGTTCACAGGCAGAAGATAACAGCAGCTCCTCAAGAGGCCCATCACTCCCATGGAGACCAGTTCAGTGAGCTGCAGTAACTGGCAGAGCCTTCTCCTGTACTCCTGTGGCCTGGCTTCTCAGGCAGCCAAAAATGCAGTTTACCCAGAAGCCTTCTATGAGCACAGCCTGCAAACGCACTACATACCTCAACACAGACATGCAGCTCCACTTGGCTATGCACTGGCTGTTCTTGCATGAACAGATTCAGCTTGCTATTTGAGAATAACATCTATACACTTTACTTCCACATGGGAACACTGAGCATCAAAAGCTGGTCTTCTATTTTAACAAAACACACATATTAAAACATCAAAATAACTAAATACACAAATTCAACTCACACATCTGCCTTTTACATACAGTTCTTTAACTGAGATATTCAAAGGTGATTGAAGAAACCTATGCTGAAGTTAGAGGTTTTGGTGAGGAAGTTTTATGTCTCTGACTCCACACAAGATGCATTCACACACATGGACACCACCTCCTATCCTATCCATCCAGCTGTCAATGTGCAAATAACACTGAATCTCAACAGTCTTAACAGTATCTGTGTATCTAGCTTCTGCTCCCAACCCCCAGCTGAAAATTAATAACTATTCAATTGGAACTCTGCTAATGAACTAACCCACACATTTAAAAAGGAACACAGATTTTTAATTATAAAGCAAGCAAGTAAGCAGGGAGGAAAACCAAAAGATAAGAGATCAAATCTTCTTGTCATTGATCTGGAGGTAAATCAGCTCTCACTTCATCAAAACAAGAGTGGTTACAAGAATTTATCAAATGACTTGACCCAACCATTTAAGTTCAGTATTTCACTCATTTCGTGGAAGTCCCACCTGTGCCACAACCACCCATAGCCTGAATTTACAGCCAGTCCACTACATGGGAAGACTTAACACTGACTTCTAGTGACAATCACTGGGAATTCACCTTTTCAAGGGGCTGCCCAGTCTGGAACCATATCTTTGGACCACTCTGATTACAGAACTTGCTCTTGCATCTCCAATACACAACTACCAAGGAGCAGAGTTGGGTTGGAAGGGACCTCAAAGGTCATCTAGTCCAACCCCCATGCAATAAGCAGGGACATCTTCGACTAGATCAGGTTATTCAGAGCCCAGTCCAGCCTGACCTTGAATGTTTCCAGGGATGGGGCCCTCTCCCACCTCTCTGGGCAACTTGGGCCAATGCTTCACCACCCTAAGCATAAAAATCTCATTTCTCTTATCTAATCTAAATTTACTCTCCTTTAGTTTAAGATCATTACCCCCTGTCCTACTGCAACAGGCCCTACTATGAAGTTTGTCCCCAATGTCTGGGAGGTGAAGTAAGAGGGCAAAAGCCATGGCCCACCACAGGGAAACATTCTGAGAGGCAGTTTCAAAAGTGTGAAATGCTTTCACCAAGCATGGTGTCTGATGAACCCTGTAGCATATGTGCAAGCATATGTGCATATAAACATACATAAAGAACATGCTTAGTCCACACATGAACTAATCCACAAAGAACAATTAACCCATAAAGAACAATGCTTAGAACAATGCTTAGTCATGAGGCTAGAAATCTGCCAACTGTACTTAGAATCACCTCTGGAGCTGATCCCAGCTTGGGGTAAATATGAGTACGTGTTATGTCATTTGAATCTACAAAGTTCCCTTTTGCATCTCCCTTTTTGTCCAGATATTGTAATCCCTCTATGTCATTTACAACAGCATGACTTGTGTCAGTGATTTTCACTTCCTGCCTACAATCCACCCCAAGTATTTGTCACTGATAGTTGTCCTCAAAACTAGAGTCCAGGAAACTCCTCCTGCTCTCCACAAAACTTGCTTCAAGGACTGTTCCTAGAATGCTTCTCCACTTAGCTGATACCACAGGGATTTTCATGGAAGCATCTTTGGGTACACAGTCGTAGCCAAGTGACAGCACAGCCAGGGGTAGAGCACCAGGGCCTTGAGGGAGTGTGCACCACAACAGACCTCAGAGCCAAAGCCCAGTCAGTCATACCTAGGCTCAAATACAAACCCACATACTTCAAGGTAATTGACTTGACTCTCCAGTCATTTTAACTGGAAAGAATCAGCTGTCAGAACAAACTTAACTAAGAAGACTGAAGATTAAACACTCGATTGATATGAAATTTGAAGTCCTCTCATACTGACAAATTAATTGTAATGAAAACTGTGCAACAGATAAAAAGTACTCTGCTGAATGAGTTGCCAGCAAGAAAAATCAAACAAGTGGTTATTTTTCTGCAGCACTTAACAAATGCCTGCCTGTCAGTAAGCCAGGCAGCCTTTGGGAACACATCTGGACTTTGCTTCCCCCTACACTTGGATATGATGATTCTTCCTTGTTTTAGCAGCTTACTCAGTCACAGTAAAACACAACAGCCACTGCAGAAGGAAAACACACCTTATTTAAATACACTGAAATCAAAATCCAACTTGCACATCTAATGTTTAGGCTACAAACTAGGAAATGAGACCTCCAGATGTATGTATGAGTGCTTAGGGATGTACATGTACAATTAGATTTAAGTATCTATGGAAAAAGAGGCGGGGAGAGATTGAGAGAGAGAGAGAGAGACAGAGAGAGAGACAGAGAGAGAGAGAGTGTGAGATACTCTAAATAATGGATGCAGAATTGCCTCTAAGTTGTCATTATCATTACCTGGCTTCCACCACAGCATCAGCATGAACTGGTCTTAAAAACAATCACTTGCTCATGTTAGTGGCTGCCAAACTTCCATCTAGTCTGGTCATTAGCAATGTATCAGCTTGGCAAGCTGCCATGGCAGGAAAATAATTAGCTCTCCATTGTGGGGTGCCACATTCTCTATCACATTGACATAAATAACTCCATAAACTGCTATAATTTATTTGCTTCTCAGCCACTTTTTTTTTCTTCATTAGGCCTTTAGTAGATTGCATTAAACACACACAAACTATACACACAGTCCTTTGACCAGTCTCAGAATTCTTGGACAGTATGAATAGCTATTATTACACAAGGAGTTTATGGGTAACCTGCCTTTGGGTCATTTAAATAAAGCTTCATAGAATAGCTGAGACCAGATCATGCCAGAAGGCATCCTCATTACATCTGTTGTCCATCATCTCCATGTACAGAGTAACAATGCTGCTGTGTCCCAGGACACACTACAATGATTGTGCAATGGTTGTGTGGGGAAAGGATTGCTGCTGCCTTAACATCTCTTAATTAGGACTGGCTTCTTGACTTAGGAGATACATGCACTTCCAGGATGGGTTTGGCTGGGCTAAAGTCATGATTGCCTAATCATTTTTCTGCAAAGTGCTCTGAAAAGAGGCTGTTCAAAAAGGAAATTCTCAGATGTGGACAAGAGAAGGAAATAATAATGTTACATTTCTGCCCATGTGAAAATGAACTCCTCTAAGCAGAGTTTCTACTAGACTCTACAGCATGTCACCCCAAACAGTTTCATCATACCTAGCTTAAGGTATTTTATTCCTTCTATCACAGATACAATCTTTATTCTAATCCTAGGAAACTGTTTCAGCACTGTGTTCTGCAGTGTGCTCATGGGTTAATTACATGGTGTATTAAAGACCTTATTATGTACAATGCCTTCTGATTTTCTTGCTTCACTCTTGACTTTTGTCTTCTCCACACAGAGAAGATTTTCATTGGTACTATCCCTCTCCCTTGGTTATCACACAATTTTTTAATTCATGTGCTATCACTATTAGAGACTTCATCTATCCTCACAGGGGAATATTCAGTTTTCTTGCTTCTCTTCTCTGCACTTCTGCAACATCTTCTTGCCAAGTGCTCAGCAAACATGAAAGATTACACAAACCAGGTGGGAGGAACCAGTCTTTATATAAGAGCATACTTCTAATAAATGCAAGCCTTTCTTAATGAAGCCTGACAGATGTTTACATACAGCATTTCACATTGCTATTTAATTAAAACTGCTTGGCAGAAATCTTAACAAGAGGTCATCAAAATATTCAAACAAATTTCTTTTACTATCTGGCATATGGTTTTGCTGAATCTCATTTCTCATTTTGCTGTCTTGTTACTTGGCTTCATATGGTATCATTAACAGCCACTACTCCTTCCTTCTCTTCTACAGGACTCACCAACTGCTATCTCCCCCAAAACTGGCCAGCTTAACCAGTGATTTTCCTTTTGAATGCAGCATTTTTGACAGGGTTTTATATCATATTATCAGAAAGGAATAGGAACCACTTTGGAGCATGAGAAGCAGTATCTTTACTTTTTCTGAGAAAAGTAATTAACATCACATGTTTATGAAACTACCTTTGAGAAAGCAACATTGTCAGCAAGTGTTTCCAACACAAGAAGCATGAAAGCAATTGCTTGGATACAGATCTTCTTTAGTCACTGCTATTCACCAAATACTATTTTAAGTCCTGTTAAAATGCATTGTCTATTCTGTTCTTCTTGCCACTGCTTCATCTGATCAATTCCATTGGAAAAGAAAAAAAAATTAAACCACATGTTGGTGAGAATGCAGTGAAGATACACTTATCATCTTTGCAGGTGATAAACAGTATGTGACTTGCTGCTTGCCAAGTACTTCAAAGAAAGGTGGTCAGGAACCAGTGTGTAATAGCAGTATGTTGTAATGTGAGAAGAGATGATGCAGGAGAAAAACACTTAAGATCTTCAAGACTGTAAAGTAAGCTGGATTTATGCAGGCAACTTTTTAATAGGCTCCAGCACAGGATCAAGCAAACAGAGCTGAAGACTCAGCACCAGAATGGGGCATTTAGAAGAAGGTGATGTTTTCCAGTATGAAGTCATTCCTCTAACGAAAATTTAACTAGCACCAGTGTAGGTAGGAAAAAAAAAAGGAAGCAAAATTGCATGGATAATCACTCCCAAGGAAGCAATGCAAAGTTTCACAAAGTAAAAGCTGCTTCCAACTTAAAGATCAAGGTTTTTAATTAGGGAATTACTTGAGTCTCCAGCTGATAAAGATTTTTGACCTGCTGGGCAAAGGTAATCGTCAGGGACTTACTTCAGGACCAAGCGTAGGGAAGTTCCTCAGTGAAGCACTTTGAAACAGTAAGACACTACTCAGAGCAGTAAGAAAAACAAGCACTACAATTTTAGAAATACTAATAAAAAACATCAGAGGCTTTTAGCCTCTCCCCTAACAATCCATTGCTCCTCTTCCTTTAGAACTCCTTTCCCAACACAGAAAGAAGCATCCAAGTCAGCCCCCAGGCGAAGTGGTATCGGGGAAACCAAACAGGTTTTCCTGTTCTTCATCAGATCTGTACTTCATTTACAAATACATTTCAAACAGGACTGGAATAAAACCCCTGAGATTGCTTCATGCTTATGTGTAAGACCTAAGATATATCTCAGAGAATGAGGAGTTATGATGAGTTAAGACAGACCCCACATTAGCAATCTTGCACTGCGTGGAAAGGTTATCGCAGTTACAAAGCACAAATCACAGAAGACCAAAGGTTTAACAAAATCAGCCAGTTCTCTGCTTCTGTCCATCAGTAAATCACCTGGGTCAACTTACATATTCCTTAACACCTCAACCTTAACTTCTTGGATTAAGAGGAAATTATACTGCAGTTAGAAATAAAAGTTGATTTTGAATATATCATTTATCATCAAGAGAGACACACTGACAGCATTCTAGCACACCACAACACATTAATGTATGTCTCCACCTCCTCTCAAAGCCAAGCAAACTCTTTGATGCCTCATTTAACATAATGAAATATCAATGAAAAAAACAAGAGAATATAAAACAAAATACATTAGGTATATATCCTTCTTCATTGCTCCTTTTAATCACATTACAAAACAATAATCAGCCATGTAGTCCTATTACTGTATCACTGTGGCACCTAGGTAGTAAACAGTTTCTATTTACAAATAAGATTTTATGCAAATCATGCAGTGAAAGCTCACGTGGACAGGGACAGTGGCTCAGCTAACATCAAGTAATGCACTAACCTACGGTAACTCAATCTGGAGCAAGACAGGGGTTCAGAATCTAAGAGCTCATGATTTAGTCAAACTGTAATGATGTAATATTGCAAGGGTATAGCATACAGCAAGATACAAGTATTTCAGACACAGCGAAGTTCTGACTCCACTGCAAGGAGCTGGCAGCTTGCTTCCCACACTTACCTGGGACTATCACTGCTAAACAACTGTTTAGATCACATCATAATCTATTTTTGCTTCAACCTCCAGTAAAGTGACACCCCCTGCAAACAGTTGCCATCAAAATGACTGATACAGCAGAATTTAGCTGTGATATATGAATTAAGCCTGCAGTATTATGCAGAAGAGGAAAAACTGACAGATGATGAAATGCTCCTCAGGCTCACTGTAGTAGTCTGTAATGAGAAAATACTGCCAAGTGAATTTGCAAAAGCTTGTAGGATATACTGCTTTTAAATTTTAACAGGCTCTTCTATACCCTCCTACTGAAACACTACTTTGAATACTCAACACTACTGTAACTTTTGATTGTCCTCATCTGTCTGGGCAAAATGACAGGATGCTATACAGTCAGGGACACCTGTTGCTGCCTTTGACAGTGGAGCTTCCACCTGAAAGCACTGTGGCTTCTTGGTGAAAAAAAAATACATAAACACAATATGTATATGTAATAAATACATATACACTATAAATAGATTTGTCTTGGTAATCCATTTATCCTCTGACATATACTCCAGGAAGTCAACATAACTTGCACACTAGTTGAAATAACAACACCCATCACTACTTAGCCAGCTCAACATGAAAATACCAAGTTAACATTGGATCTCATACATGTATGCACACGTATGTGACTTGTGAATGACAAAGCCTATGTGGTTTTGGTACAAGTCTTTGTTCAGCCCAGTTTGCAGTGGTAATCCATGAACATTTAAGACAGATTCTGAACTAAGTAGAAAAAATGGCACAACATTCTTCACAGAAAGCACACATAGGTTGTGTAGTCACCAATTTTCCCAGAGTAAAGACAGAATATGAAAGAGGTGAGCAAAGAGATGCAATGGCGTTACTGGACTTCCTTTAAGATGACACTTCCTCTCAGCTTCATCAACAGCAGACACCAACAACAAAAACTACTGCAAATTGTTTACCAATGTCACCTACCAGATTTTGGAAGCCACTTTAAATGCCCAGTGCAGCCAGAAAGAAGCAAGTCTGATGCTTCTTTGTCTTCAATGAATACCTGTCAAAATATCTGCTACAGTTTTTCAGCCTACCTGCATAATCACTAGGCAATTTTAATCACATACAGCTGTTCATGCAACTTTAATGTAGTTTTCCCCCCTGAAACATTAATTCCCCCTGAAACATTGATATATCCTGGTTAACAGTCCCATATTGTAAATCATTTTGTGGAATAAAGCCTACTAAAGCAGGAAGTTTATGCAGAAGCTTTTGCTAAGCAACTCATGCACACAAAAACATGGAACAAATTCTACCCTGCATACGCAGGCATTCAAATGTCTGAACTAAACACATTAGGAGGGAAGAAATCACATTGGTGCATACAGGATGGGTGGAACTGGGCTTAGTTTGAAATGATTTATTGTTCATTATTATTTTTAAATGTGAATTAATCTTTGTTTTAATAAATGAAATACTGTTTCAATCCTATAAACTAGAATTTACAATCATCTTGTGATTCCTCTATTTTACATCTAGAATAGATCACCATGATGACCACCTGATTTGATCTCTTCCCTAATTTAGACTGAAGAACCACTTTCAGGCTTTAAAACTGCTGGGTCTTCTTTGCTATACATAAATCACCTGCCAAAGCATGACTGACAGAGGTATTTAAAAATGAAAACAGAAAGAGGAAGAGAGGACAGTGTAAGGCAATCTTTATTTAAATTCCACAGCAACTAAATTCCTGATGTTTGCAACAGTCCTTCCTTGACCTCTACCTGGACAGCATTATGACACACTCTTCATCACTGAGATCGAGCTGTATACAGTCAAGGCCATATCATATTTTCTTTAAACACACTGCAGAAGGACATTAAATTTTGCAGCTTAGATTCTCTGTGGGGTCAGAGTAAAGCTGAGGCTCCAGGGAAGAGCTAACAGCCAGCTCACATGAGACCTGCCAAGGTGTAGCTTCCTTTTATCCACGCAGAATAAAGATCCTTAGCCTTGTTATGACCTGACAGGTCCCTGAGCCCAATACACCCTCTCTCCAACTGGATTTTAGAGAGATGACAGCTCGCAGGTGCTACAGTACTGCCTCAACCAGCACTGGCTCCGACAGTGAGGTGCAAAAGCAGACAGCGACTCTGTCAGCCTTTATCAGGTTTTTGCCCCCCTTGAGGGCTCCTTCCCACAGATGGAGATCCCCACTTGCCATTCAGAGTCACTCTCAAGCCTCAACATTGTAACTGCACATAAAGGTAGTAAAGCAAGTTTCAGTGAGTCAGCTTCACAGTACAGGTATACAAAACCATGACCATTTAATCTCTCTGGCCACATTATGTTAGACATGAAGCTTAATAGTGACAATCATTTCAACCACAACACATATATTTCAACCATGACTATGAAACTAAACTTGAAATGAGGTCCTAAGGGATGAGTTACAGAATCACAGAATCATTATGGTTGGAAAGGACCATCAAAATCATCTAGTCCAACCGATAGCCCTACACTACTCTTATCCCTGCAGTTGACTGCATCCAGAGTAAGTCTCCCTCTTGCATGGCCAGTGAGAACATACAAGATATCTCCTGTGGATGTTGCAGTCCTGAGAACACACGTGACCACCTGGGCATCAGCACTTGCGTTTTCACAGAATCACACAGAATCACGGAATATTAGGAGTTGGAAGGGACCTCGAAAGATCATCTAGTCCAACCCCAACACAGCTATGAGCCTTCACCAACAGAAGCAGCTCAGCTCTCCTTGCTGCAAACACAGAAACAACACTGATGCACAGACAGGTAAATGCTAGAAAAGCACTAGGATCAGCTTCATCTTGTCTGGGGCAATCTTTCAGCATACAATGAAATAAAAATTTCCTGGGGACCTTAGAGCAAAATGCTTTTTGTTCTAGCAACCATGCCTCTTCCTCTGGACTCCATGTGGGCTGCGGGTTTAATCTCGTCCTCCTGCAAAGACAACAGCAGGAGCAGGGCCACCCTTAACTCCATCGACTGCTCCTTGGCGGCACACTTCAGGCAAAGTGGCATTCAGCTGTATACGCCCCATTAGGGCTCTAATACTGGAAACAGAAGTGAAACAGACAACGAAGGTGATTTAAACTAGCAAGGTAATTCACTTTCAGTATCACCCCCAACCCTCTTCCACTGCCCTAAATGAATCAGTGACAAGTATCCAGCTTTTTCCTAACAAAAAGGGAACTGCATGCCTATTATCTTTACCCTTCACTCCATACAAACTGTAGAAATGTCTGTACCTAATTCTGGGCTTGGTGATACTGCTGTAAACAGGGATGGCTTCTACAGAAGTAACTACATTGCTAGTATATAAAGCACACAGAGATCCGAATCGGGCACCTGTTTCTTAACGCCAACTCTGCCATCAGAGACGTACTGCTGCTGTTGGTTGCCAAAAGCATGAAGCTCAACGTGTCAGCTCACACAAGAAGAAAGTCTCTCCTCTGTTCCCCCTCTCTCCCCACTCTGCTTCCCTGTAGGGCATGTAGGTAACATAAATACAAAACAGCTCCTTTAGCTGTAGGGATCCGAGACATAAAAAGCAGGAAAATTCCCCTCACTTCAAGATTTTCTCAGTGAAGTGTCACCTTTTATTCCTTCTGTAGACTACTTTTCAGAGCAGATACTTCTTTAAAGTACTCCCTGTCCCTGTTCACAAAGAAGAAAATAAAATCTTCAGCTACGGAAGCATCTACCCTCCTTCTTGAAAGTTGGGGTGCGATACAGTAGACTATTGAATGACACACATAAGACTGCCCTTCACTCTGCAAATTTCCCATTCACTACTTCTTACATTCAAAGTAAGTCTGTACGTACACAGGCAGGCAACTGCCTGATGTGCAGTTACCCATCCATCCCTCTTCTCAAGGATTGCCAGCACTTGTGTGGAATCAGGCTGGGGAAAGTCAACTACACTGCCTCCTTCCCACAAGGGATAACGCACAGTGTCTCACATCTGGCAAGACACCGAATTAATTAATTTCTAATAATCACAGGCTTTCACTAGATCTCCTCTGTAGCTCTTAATCAGGCATTTGTATGTAGTCTTACCAGTGACAGATGTAGTTGTCTAGCTCTCACTCTGTTGGTTCACTGCCAGCAATCTGCAGGCCAGGCAAGCTTGGAAAGTGTTGCATATTATGAAGCGCCAGGAAAGGGAGGGAAATCAGAGCTGGACTGCATGCATTTTTATCATACAAATGTTAGTAAACATGGAGAACCCAAACTTTACTCCCCCTTCTAGCAAGGGCAGGATGCAGATGATGACAGCAGTCACCTTCTTCACATTCCACGGCTCCACCTTTCCCACCACTCAGCTTATGTGGCTGAGCTCCATGTACACCATCCAAGCTCTTTTGGGTCACTAACACAATGTTTTTGATGTCACTGCTGCAGTGATGAACCCCGAAGCACAACACAATGATTGTTTCCCTGACTCACATTCACAGTGCATTTGTTCCAGCAGGCTTAAAAATGAGTGGATGAGACAGGCTAGGGTTTCCTGCTCAGTAGCTTTTTGCTCCAATCTAATTAAAACCATTCAGCAATTCACTGAAATTCCTTGCAAGCTGTATGTATTCCATGCTTTAAAAGAAGCTCTGAAAACAAAAGGCCTTGTATTTCTTTTTAAATGTACTCCCCAGATGGAGAGGATTCCTCAGATATTTCTTTGTGATACTGTAACAAAGCTGCTGAACCAGAAAAGTTAAGCTTCTTCTGAACTATCTTGGTTTTTGTTGTTATTGTTAGTAGTTTTTTTCCCTTGTCTAAAAGCTAACAAGGCAAGCCACTCTTAGTTCTCTGACAGTATAGTCTACTGAAAATAGGCAGCTCTGGTCACCTTGGCCTGAAACAAGGTCAAGGATGCCAGGTTGTGGTTATACCCAAGGAACATGCAAGTAATATTGGGGATTCAGATGCTGAGGACAAGACCTCTTTTCACTCTTTTGTTGAAGGCAGAACTTGGGTAATTCAGATTTAGTCATCTGAGAGAAAGCAGCTTCCTCACAACTAAGGCATGTTTTATGTAAAATTTTTTAACAAGGCCTCATTCCTGGGAAATGTGTAAGGGGATCCATGTGAACAGCAGAGTCCAGACCTGTGCTGTGTACCACCTTAACCCAAAGGCAAGCCACCACTGGCAGATGGCCACCCCAATGCATTACGTTGACACTTGTGGGAGAATGTGCACTGATAGAAAGTCAATCCAGCTCCAAAGAGTTTTAGCACTGCTGGAGAAATTCAGTGGGAAAGGCTACACAGACTTAAGTGTTATGCTTGTAACTCCATCTCCAATACTGAAAACAGACCTTCTGCCTGCCAAGAGGCACTCCAGTATGGGGAACTGCAGCAGTGTGGTGCACACAAAACCTGTGAGTACATCAGGAAGGCTCTTGCCATAAAATAAGTGCTAAAGGATCCTCCAGACCAGCTAGTTATGATACCACCAGCTCTCAAATTCAGTCTTTCTCAGGAATTGTCCCTGAATGCCTCAAAAAATGCCTGTTCTCATCTCCAAAAAGAAGAGTGCCCTTAAGCTGTACAGCAGAGAACAAATTCCTTCAGGGTTGTAACAACCAATTAAGGGATGTGAAGCAATTACTTTTATACCCATACAAATGAAACTCCTCCAATGCAATTAACTATCCCTTATCATCTACTGTTGAATTTGCAGAAAGCATATACTGTACACCCTCCTCTTCCCTAGCTTCTCCATAATTTTAATCAGCTTGTTTTAACTAATGTAATGGCACCTACCTATTCTAGAGAAGTAACAGATGGCTGCAAATTATCTGAATATTTTTAAATGTCTTTTTTCATTTTAAATATAATTTAATTTGAGATTTTGCAGCTTTCATTTCTATTAATAAATTATCATTTTTTCTTTGTAAGTGATGAGCTAGTGTGTCATGTAATTTTTTCCTCTAAATAGACCAAGACTTTGATCTAATGCAAGCCATTGCTGGGAGTAGAGAGACTTTCTGTCTAATTTAGTTACGAAAAATATTCAATTAAACTTGGGAATTTAATTCATTTAGTTATGAAAATTAAATGAACTCAATAAGGTACATTTGAGTTGCCTCAGGAAAGAAAAGGAAAAAAAAAAAGAATCTCTGAAAAGGGAACAAATAAGAAAGGAGAACAAAAGTGACTTTTCCTGTTCATGTTGAAAGGTGGAGTTCTGTCTTTTGTGCCTATGTAAAACATATCCACAATGAGTTCATGCAAAATTTATATCCAGAAGCCACATGACTATCTTGTATTAACACCCTAATTGTCTCCTGGGTAACACAAATCCCTGCAGGTGATAACTAAGTCCATTCCAGCCAAGGGAAGATCTAACATCTCACACCAGGAAGACACCATGCATACACAATTCTTCTCCATTTGGGAAAAAAGGAAAATGTTTGAAGAATTTTTCAAAACCAAAACAGAGCACCATGGATCTCTCTGACAGAAGGCCCCTTCCAGTTTTGCAGCCATCACTTACCATTTTTGCAGATAGGACAGCACTGATCAGGCTCATACACTGGATCCACACACTCGGTCTGGGGACAAGCTGAGACAGTGCACAGCACTTCACCGTTGGCTTCACAGCGACACTTCTCACATGGAGAAACCTGCAACACAAATCCAGTCACTCTTTAACTGTTTCACTTAATGGCCTCCTGATGTGTGCAATGCCTACCTTCCCATCTGCATCACTCTTTCCTTCACCTCTTTTTCCTACTTGCTTTAAAACAAATGCTCTGAAAAATGCAGAGCGTAAAGCTGGGCCCCTGCAAAATTACAGAACCACAGCAGAAAAACTCCACAAATTCTGCTCTAAAGCTGTGCACCAAACAGGAAAGTCAAAGGGATTTTCAGAACAAGAATACTTTAGGCTTTTAACACAAATAAAGCAAAAAAAATCCCTAAGACATTTCTAGTGAACTTCCACTAAATTAAGTTAATGATTTAGATGAAATCTGGTTTAATTCTATTAGAGGGTCAAAAAGTAATTTAGCAAAAAATACTGTACTTAAAGAAGAAACATCATTTTCAAAGAGAAATCAGGAAAAAAATCTTCTTTGAATTCAGGTATTTCCCATAGGCTAATTGTAATTGAACCATTCTTGTAATTCTTGCAACTTTCTGAAAAGAAACTGCAATTCAAAGAAAAGGGTAAAGCAAAATGCAAGTCATCCTTCTGACATACTGAAATGCTTTTGAAGAACTCTACAGAATAGCAGTACCATGACATAATTACTTGAATGACCTACTTCATTGAAATTCATTCCAAATAAAACAATATCAAAGCCCTATTTAGGAAAAAATGGACTTTCCAGTGTCTGCATTTGCCACATGAACAATTCCAGCTGTCCTAGTCAGCGTTCTTGATTAGGCATTGCACACTGCATCACTGACGTCCTCGTACCACACAAGGAGCTGGAGGTAGAGGGAAGCAAGAGTGCTAAAGAGCAATAAAAGGTATACTGTAAATCTCATTGCTCTACTCCAAAAAACCTACACTGGCACCCATTCTCAGACTGAAGGATGAACATGCCACTGAATGCTACTACTAGTGATCTTCTAAATCTAGAACCCGTGCAGATTCTTGGTTTACTTAAGGATGAGGTCAGGTTATTTATGGACTCCTTTTCATTCCAGATTCTAGTTAATGCAAACAATTACCTGTAGCATTTCTTCACTAAAAGGAGAGTAACCTTATATCTAAAAAATCCACAAAACCCAAATATTCTCTGTGAAGAATCATCCAGATGTCTAACTCCCAGATCATCTGTTTTTTCTCCTTATTTCTTAGGCAGCTCATCATATTTTTTTGTCAAATCCATTCTATGCTTGCTTGCCTCTTTCACATCCTTCTCACTTTCAAAGTTCAAACCTGCTGATGCTTGCACAGCACCAGCTCAACTAAATGCTCATCCATGCTTTGCCACTTCTCTTCCCACCTGCCAGGTCTGTTATTTGCTTATGCACTCAAATATCTTTCACACTATCCCTTCTGCTTAGAAAGCCTAAATAGGGTCTCTTGCTGTGTTGCTTTCTGCTTTTATTACTATTATTTATTGCAGGTCTTCTTTGCTACCTACTCACTTCCAGTTTTCTCTTTGGTTTCTTCCAGTTTTCTCTTTCTCTCTATCAAAGATAATACCACACCATACATTCATAAAATACTACAAAGAGGCTGACAGCCCAGCATTGCAGATTTTTATTACAGGGTTTGGGACAGAAAGTTTGTCCTGTAATTGTTTATGAACTGCCATCGTCACTCACAGAACTGGAGTTTCAGCGGATAAGGAGGTTTCTGATCCAGCGTTCAGTTAGGTATTCTAGGGAAATTTTGTGTTTCACCAAACCTAAACTCCTACCTATGTGTAAGTCAGTAGTAAGAATCCTTCCCTCTAGATTTATATCCAGAAATAATACATACTAAATGTTTTTTAAGGAGGATTGATTTTATATTATTATTCTTTTTAAGGAATTCTACTTGATCAAAGCCACCAGAACTCAATTCCAAGGATTTGGCTTATCAGGGCAACCCTATGGCTTTCAACTGGTTTTAACATTTTTTGCCATGACTTGTAAAGATCATAGAATCATAGAATGTCGGGAGTTGGAAGGGACCTTGAAAGATCATCTAGTCCAACCCCCCTGCCACAGCAGGATTCCCTAGACCAGGTCACACAGAAGCACGTCCAGACAGGTTTTGAAGATGCAAATTTGCTGTTCATCACAGTTCAACAAGATCAGTAACTACAACAACAGATATTCCCTGCCCCAGCACATCGCTCAGCTCAGTAGCTGTGCCATTAGTAATGTAAAAACTAGAGTATCTGATGATAATCAAGAAACAAGACAGCACACAGATGTTATTCCTAAAATTTCTCATCTGTAAAATTTAAACACATGCTAATTAAGCAGGTTGTTAACTGGAATTTCAAATTTTACAGAAGCCTAAAATTCTTAGAGCAAGAAGCTATCTAATGATGCACTGAAAATACTACTGAATGAGAAGCAAAATTAATCTAATCTTTATCTAATAATGATGACTTAGAATAATGCATTTCTGCCTATACAGCACATACACTTGAAGACTATCACCTTCATGAACACCGTACACTGTTCATGTGATACACAGGAAGGGTATTAATGAGTGCAGTAATAGATCATGAGGTTTCAGGGGAACACATACAGTACACCTTTAGTAAATACTGTCATCTCTACAGCCCACCACTATAACTAATGGTTGCAGAGGAAATAAAGGTCTCCATGTGATTATTTCTACAAAGCTTTTTTCAGGGATGTTAAGTGAACCACAGTGGCTGCTAAAATGGTATTAGTGTCAACCTTTATCTGTTCATCTTTGGACTAAACAGTAGTGCATTGATTTTTATGTATCATCAGGATGTAGCAAGAACTGCAAAAATAACCCCACTTCTTCATCCTAATGGCAGCTTAATACTTGGAAATATATATAATCATCACTACAGAGACAGTAAGAAAGTGTGTGTATGTAAAAACAGCTAAATAAGTCAGAATGAGAAGACCCATTTGGTTCTTCATTTCTTCTCTTCTACTCTTATAATGTAACTGCACTCCCTGCAGTGCAGTTCCTAGTGGCAGCCAAAGCAACAAGCATCCCACTCGTTCATCCGGGAAACGACCAGCCTGACAGCATTCATACTCAGTACATCTGACATAACCATGCTGGACTGGTAATAATACCACCTATCAACCTCATTCTGAAGACTAATGATACCATGTCTCTGTGGTCTACAGATGAAGCTATTAACTCTGTAGCAGCAGTAGTTCTGCCTATGCAAAAACTGTGGGAAGACAATGAGAGGCACAGAAGTCTGTAAATACAAATAAGGTATTTACCAAGCAGCCATGAAACCTGTGGATTCTTCAGAATTGTTTAAAGGGAAGCTTATGAGAGGATGTATAAATGGAATTTTAGATGCTGGAAAAAAACAAATACAACATTGTGTAAACAGGTCAATTTCCCATGAAGAAATCCTTAGCTTAGTAAGCGTAGAAGGTTCATGCAGCAACTTAGTGTAAATTGGCAGAAATAAGAACTGAGAAATCATTTGCACTCCCTGAAGTTCTGGTCCAAAGTAATTTGAGGCTTTTCTTCTCCCCTTCCTTTTTCCAAACTTTAATTACAGCATAAACCAAAACAACAACAAAAAAAATCTTAATTAAAAATATATATATATGATCTAGATTTGGTCTCTTGAACCTTGAGAACATTTAAGTTTAAAAAAACCCCCAACTTGTAACCCCAAACTTATTTGCCATTGTGCTGAAATGTTTATTAGTATTTCCTTGCCATTTACACAACTCAGGAGAACACAAATGGTGCAAGGCTGACAAGAGTAAACCTACCACCCTTGTTTTTACTGCTCTGTATGTTTAAAATACAACACGGTTCAATATTCATTCAGCTTTGTGAACTTCCAGAATTCCAAGTAACTTATTCACAAACAAATTTTGGTAGCAGAGAAATTCTAAAAATGAGACATGAAGAAACAACTTCCAAAAATGTAGGGCCTTCCCAAACATTACACTTCTGAAGATAATTTATGGTCTTTGTAAGGCTATGACTTTCTAAGTCAGCCTGCATTTTCAAATGTTACTGTAAGACTGAAAAACACCTACTGGAGCACGTGCTCAGCAATCTCCAGCTCCAGAACAGAATTTTATCCCCATGGTATTTCACCAACTAAGGCTTTTGCTCCTCATTCCACTAGTATGGATGTTCTGATCCCTCTGCCATCCTGCCTCCTACAGGGCAGTAGAGGAATGTTGATTGCAACAGTTTTATGAGACCTTATCCTGCCCTCACACCTATGTTGTGTTTTGTGTTGACATTCATGTCCTTTTCGAAAACAGAAAAACATGTGTGTACACACACACACAAAGCCTGCAGGAAGGACTGTGAATCAAAGAAGAGATGCATCAAACCTCCCATTCCCAGCCACACTCAGCTTCCCAGTTAGCACTGGCTCTAGTCAGGGCAATTTTTTTGCCATGCCAAGGCTCATATGAATTCGATACAAGCAAACTCCCAACCTTATTTACACATCTATACATAAATATCTGTGCAGATAATGTCACTTAAAAGTTAGGAGATCACTTTTTTCTTCCTTCAGAGATGTCTGGTACTCTTTGCCACAAAGAGTAGGTGCAGACACAGAGAAAAAACAGAATGCTATCCATTCATAATTCTTTCCCTGACCTTAATCAACAGCACAGTAGTAACCTCTCCAACACCATCAGCCTAAACCTTGTAAAATGACCTTTCTTTGACACTACATGCAATTACTTGCATTTGCAATAGCTTCCACTGAGCATCAGCAATTGACTACATCTGTACCTTGCCTCACCAGACATCTCCACTGATTGAAGTGGCAGTGGCAAACAGCTGCATTTATGGTTCCGTGCTCACAATACTGGAACTAACGTTGAAGCTCAGCTAAAAAACCAAGGTCCTCACATGTCAAAATATGCAGGCTGCAGTTCCACTGCCTCACTGTGTCAGTAACTTTCCTTGTACTTCTGGAGCAGGCATCCCTTCTCACTCCTGCTTCCAAAGGTGGCCAACGCAAAGCAGTAAGGGAACTGACCTTTCATTACAGAAAGGTATCAATACAAGGGCTGAAGGCTGAATGAGATTAAACAGAAAGCTGAAAGCCAAAGTCTTTTCAGAACATTCCTGTAAATGTTGTTTGTCAGAACTCCCTTTCTACCAACACTGCCATACATGTTCAAATGTAACAGGGAGCCCTAAGGCTTTATTCTGTCACTACACACTTAACATTAACAAGGCATTTCAGGCTTGCTTTGCAGCCATTAATGATTCAGTATATAAAAAGACAAAAGAATGCAACTCATTAGAAGAGAATGAATAAAGAGTGGGGAAAAGTCTTTAAAACTTTAAGTGACAGAGAACGTGCAGAAGCATTATTGTTTTGGCCACCCCTCAGAATTAACTTTGCTGGAAAAGGAAGGGTCTCACAATCCATCTCTGAAAGGTCACATCAACAACCTGCTGTTGAAAGCATTCTCTCCTTCTTTAAGTAGAAAACTGCCACCTTGAAGCTCATGACAGTCCTGGAGGGAGGCACAGGAAAAGGGAGGATGATATGATGCTTTCCACCATGCTTTCAAATCCACCAGTGCTCTACGCATCACTACTTAAAGAGAGCAAGAGGAAATACTGATTTATTCCAGAGAGAGTAATTCTACTCCATTATTTATTTACTTATCTATAGGTTGAAGAACCTGGAAAGACATTATGACTCAAAGTTAAGCTTCCAAGAACATGCAAATACCACAGAGAGCAGTGGTGGCAACTTATTTTAAGCCTTCACAAATATATTTTCTTTTTCTCTGTCCTAAGAGGGGCTCAAGCTTCCAGAACCCTGACCTGGATTTTGTACTCCCCTCAACATATTCAGCTCTAAAATCTCTAGTGTGTTCAGAAATGGGTTTTGGACAAGCCCTGTGTCTAACAGTCATTCACAAGCAAATTCCTAGGGCCTGCTTGCAGATCTCAGCCATGATAAAATGTTAAAGGTGTGAAGACAAGGTAAGCAACCAGGAAATTGGCTCCAATTCCAACAGTTTTCAGCTCACCCTAATAAGTTGTGTTTTCAATGATAATGACCTTGCATAACAATGCAAAAAAGGCCTTAGTCTAAACAGATTTCCCTGAACATCAAGGTTTTCAAGTCCTTTCTAGGTATCACTGTAATCCAGATTGCAAACCATGCTGTTGTTAAACGAAGGCTCATAGTCATTCTCAGAAAGCAAACATGACACAGCCTTGGCAGCACAGTTTAAATAATTAAAAAGGAAAAAAAGATAAATAACTGTTATAGAAAAGGTACCATCACAGACTGACTACCAGGAATAGAAGTCAGCCCACAGAGCTCTGCTCCATCCCTGCAAGGTAGAAGTTTCACAGTTAACAATTAAATAAGGAAAGATATGTACTGCTGAAAGTTTTCATATAATCCACATCACCACAGAGTAGCATCCTTTCAAATAGCATCTTTTTACTGTCACTACCAAAGGAATTGAAAAAGATCAGCCCTCTCATTTAAAAATGTTACAATATCACAGAACAAGAAAGGTCATGTTTAAGGAGAATATTTTACAGCACTGCAGAAGTAGTATTAATGTAGAAATGAAAAGGGGAGGGGGAGACCCAGAACGCCCTCTAAGAAAGCACTTGAAGAACACAGTGCCACTTTAACCAACAGAAGGACCCACCACATTACTTTTAGCTTCAGCCCTTACCATGAACTCCTCTAGAGTCTGGTAGGTTTTCCCTCGAAACTCGCAGTAGTTCTTCCTCTCCTTGCACTGCGGACAGCACTGTGTGGTGTCCACATGGACACACCGAGGGTGGAGCCTGGGGCACTCGGGCTGTATGCACAGTGGGCCCTCTTCAGTGCAGAGGCAGGGGCAGGCAGAGGGGCCCGGCGCAAATTTCTCCCCGATGGCATAGACGAAGCCACTCTCATCCACACAGCCTTTCCCACGGTAGTCCGGGTAGGCATACTCCTCCGGAGGCTCAGGAGAGGTACTCGCAACAGCTTCTGGGAGAGACGAATCTTCAGCCACCTGAGATTCCTCGGGAGTGGAATCCCTTTGCTCTTCTACTTGAATGCTCCCGGATTTACTGCTTGTCCCCTGGCTGTTCCAAGCCTGCTTCTGCTTAGTCCAAGATTCCTTGTTCGAGTAGTTCCTGCTTCCTTTGCTCTTCCAGTCCCTGCTACCCTCCTCCCTCCCGCTCCTGCCAATCTCATTCATTTTCCCTGGGCCCGTCTGGCTGTCTCTTGTAGATGTATGATCCCTCTTTTCCTGGCTCGCCTTTATCTCCTGTTTGTCTTGAGCCCTGGCCAGTTTCTGTACAGGTATGGTGGAGCTACAAAGGGCAACCATGAGGCAGCAGGTTACAAGAAGAGAACTAGAGAGAGCTCCAATTGCCATTGCAGTAGAGCTGGGCATCCCCTACTGCATCCCACAGGGGACACTGCATTCACATCGGAGGGAAGCGCTTCACAGATCCACAGTCCCTAGGAAGAGAAAGATTCGGAACACTTCAGCTTTTGCACTTGCTTTCCTCCCACCCCCAGCCTCCACCGATGCAACATCTGAAACAATATGCAACCTGTCTCAGTAGTTTATGCAAAAAGCAAACAACAGCCTGGTGCTACATCCCTCCTCCTCCTCCTCCCCTCCTCTGCCAAGTCTTATAAATAGCTGGGCTCTGGACATGGACTGGGCGTCTTCAGCTCCGTGACAGCACCACACAGAACTCTGGGGAGTTGGGATTTGCAAAAGCAGGTGCATGCAAAAAACGGAACATTTGGGATTTAGTCTTCCTTTCAAATGACAACACATGAAGAGGATGGATACACGCTGAATTAAATGGAGCTCCCCAAAACACAGCAGAGTCCAGAACAGGAATCACCCCAGTTGAGTCCAATTTGCTGACTGCATGCACAACGATCTTCATTAACCTTTTATTTTCACTAACCACTTAGTATGCTGGGGGGGTGGTGTGTTTGTTTGCTAAGGGGGTTTTGGTGGGGGGTTTTTTTGTTG